>CAUYRT010017537.1:0-14503 GCA_963574885.1 Lepilemur ruficaudatus | reverse complement strand
GCCAACTAAAAATATATAGAAAAAATTAGCCGGGCATGGTGGCACATGCCTGTAGTCCCAGCTACTCGGGAGGCTGAGGCAGTAGGATCGCTTGAGCCCAGGAGTTTGAGGTTGCTGTGAGCTAGGCTGACGCCACGGCACTCTAGGCAGGGCAGAGTGAGACTCTGTCTCAAAAAAAAAAAAAAAAAGATTTTCTGGTGAGGATACTCAGGCATCTGGGTCTACTCCTTCCCTATTAGACGAAAGTGGAGTCTCTTGGCCTTTAGGGCATAATGCATGGTCCATCTTTTCCTCGGGCTTCTGCCTGATGGATGTAGGGAGCTCACTGGGGCTGAAGTAGAATACTAGTTATCTAATTAGGATGTCTATAGCCCTCAAGTGAAAGTGGTCTTATTATATGTCCTAGGGCAATTTCTTGCTTGGGCCATGCCTCAGTTTCCTAGCCATAAAATGAAGAAGAAAATGATTCAGAGGGTTGATGTGCAGATGAACTAGATAGTCCTTGCTGATACAGTATATTCTTTATTTTGTTGTTGTTGTTATATGTAACTATGTTGACACTCAGACAGAAATACTGTTGAATACTTATATTATGCAAAAGTCACAACAAAGCTTCCCATGGACACCCCACTAAGAAGCAAACTCTCTGAGGAGCCGGAATATGTAAAAAAGAAGTAAGCAGCCTAACCTTTCTCTAAAACAACAAACAACCTGGCACAAATGGAGCTTGAATCTCCAGGGGTGCAAATTTCTAGAGGCATGACCTTTGGAAATTAAGTAATTCCTGCGATGCCTGTTTGTTTTTCAGGACATCTTTAATAAGAATGGTATGGCAGCTGGTCCTCTGTGCTCTACAGGCCCAAGATGTGTGCCAAAGGAGCCTAGGTCTGTGAGGCTTTCACAGACTAACATTTCCATGGTGCAGCTCCTCGACTGTAGCATAACTGCAAATGAACTTGTTAATCCATTCTGCAGAGTCTTTTTGCTGAAAGGACACTTGCTGAACCAGTTGTGCTTCAGACACCAGGACAAGGATGAGTATTATAGTTTATCCATTCTGTTCCTTCCTGTTGTTTCGAGCAATTCATAGGAATCATTTTTTGATCCAAACATTCTGTGAAATTCCATTTGTCCCATTGTCCCCCAGAAATGGACTCTTGAGTGCAATGCAGAGGACGATGAGGTTTCAGGAGCTGCTTCTGTGAGAGCACCCATTCTTCCAACATGAAAGTGGCCTGTGGATGTGCCATTAGGGAGCTGAGCTGAATTGGGTGACTCACGGTTTGTGCTTTAAGGGTAATAGATTTGCACTGACACACTGACGCTGGGTACTTATGAACCCCACTGAAAGACTTTCTAAGACAATTGGCCAAGGCTAAGTGTCTGCTGGCTAACATTGAAGTGGGATTTGAACTTAAGCTACCTTTTTTTCATGAAGGTATAAACATTTTATTTTGAAATGTGTGCAAGGTTTTTGCTCAGAAGATGTAACACCTCCTCTCCCTCACTTTTTTTTCAAGGATTGCCAGTTTTTAATCGATAGTATCTCTATCCTCATGATCAAGTTTATCTCTATGGTTTGGGAAACAAAATTTTGGTTTAGGTTTTTTTTTGTTTTTTTTTTTTGGTCAATTTTTTAAAGATTCTTTCCAGCCCAGCCCACATAACTACCCTTCATTCACATTTAAAAGAATTTTCCAGGAACTAGCAAAACAATATCAAACTTATGGTAAATTGTCCACATACAATATTTAAAAGCATTCAATTCCTTAATTTTGTATGTAGCTATTTCAAATGCATCTATATTCTGGCTTGTAAAACTCATTTGTTTAAATCCATTAGGATGCACAAATACACTTTTACATTATCCTATGTTTAAGCTCTAATTTTCCAGAATAGTGGAGAGCTCGCTAGTCTGAGCTCAGCAAGCAGCATCACCCAGTGTTTTCGTCTAGTTCCTCATCTGCAAAATACCAGGGCTACACCAAGTGATCTGCAAGGCACTTTCTGGCCATAAAGTTCTGTGATTCTAATTTGAAGCTCTAATTTTGCCTCCTTATTAAAATATTAAAGTATGAAATGAAATGATGGCAGAGAGGGAGCATATAATAATTAACTCCCAAAGCATTGCCATTTGTTGTTTTATATGAAAGGACTTTTAGTCCAATAAAAAGGCATAGCCAAACTGCAGCACAAAAAAGACTCAGTTGGAACACAAGGTAACTTGGTCCTACCGCCCATGGCAAAAAATGGACAGAGGTAGAAGTGGGGTTCTAGAAATGGAGGTAGACTGGGGTGACCACAGATGGTAGAGATAGAAATCATGCAGGAGAGAATTGAGGGAAACCCACAGGAAGTTTTGATTGGCTTCTGCTCCCAATTTTATTTGCTGATCACCAAAAATCATGAATTTGGGCATGTAATACTTTTTTGTCTTTCATTATGCTTATAAGAATGCTATATTCTAAGGGGGATGTTGCCTGACATGCCCATTGGGTAAACAACTTTGTGGAGATGCCCCGGGTGTGTGAACCACAGTGGGTGAAGGGGACAGAGGCAGAATTGACAAAGGGACAGTTAGATGTTGCAGAGAAGCTGAAACAGAGATGTCAGGGAGAGGGGCCATGAGAGAAGCCTCAATGCAGGAGGGGACCTGACTCGCAATCAAATAGCAGTATGATTTGAGGCAGGTCAGAGGGTGACTGGGTCAGGCAGCAATGAAGCACATTATGCACTCAGACAAATCAGTTCAAAATGCAAGAAAGTGGGGAGCAGCTGCTTAGAGGAGTTTTTATCCATGCTGATAAAAAAGGCCCAAGAAATCCAACTTAATAAAGATGCTAAGAATCCTGGCACATAAGGATTTGGAGGCAAGAGTCTTATTTCAAATTGGGGTTCAAATTAGGAGTAAACAAGGAAAGACTGAGCGATCCAAGCATCAGAGCTGACAGGATAGATTAGGTGAGGGAGACACAGACCACACACATTTGGAATTTACCTAACCTAAATATGACTTTGTGCTCTGAAACATTCCTGTGGGGTGGGGGTCAAGTTGAAGAACTATTGGGAAGCTGTTTAGGGAAAGGTCTCAAGCCCATGGGTGTAGATGAAAGACACCCAAGATATCCTTTGCCAGGTCCTCTGCTGGGTCATGTGCTTACACATCCACTACTTTTGAAAGCGTAGTTTATCCAAATTGTGACAAAATTTGTGGATCCCCACCAGGCCCTCACCTCCTAAGAACACAAGTACAGATTACAGCAAAAGCCTACCCCTCTGTAAAGAAGGGCTGGTCATCGTCACCAGATACTGATTTATAACACATGAAGTCCAGGCCAGGAGACATGCCAGCCCCATATCTCTACTTTGGGACAGACATTCATTATTTCACATGTCAGACTTGGAGCACTCTTGGGGTAAAGAGTGTACTGTCTGAGAGGCAGATGGTTCAGGCCCTGGCAGAGAGAGGGACCCTGCCTGGTTTTACTTTCCTAGAGGGTCTGAGGCCAGAAGAGGTTTGGACTTTCTCTCTGTTTAGAGTAACCAACCTCTGCACATGACTGGATAACTTGCTTCAATGAGACTGCGTGGACACCCTCTTCTCCTTTCTCTGTCTCATCAGAGATCTCCGCAGAGGAGCTAATTTTGGGGCACACAGACCAGACCACAGCTGGAACTGCCAGCTCCAGGGACTAAGCAGGCTTCATTTTATGAAGAGGGTAAGCATATTTACGATTGGATTCCAAAATGTCTAGTAAAATCTCCATACAAGTTCTTTTTTCTCTTTAACTACATCTTAATTTACATGGCAATGGTTCTCTAACTTTTTGGAATCAGGATTCTTTTATACTCTTAAAAGTTATTGAGGGCCCCAAGGAGCTTTTGTTTATATGAGTTATGTCTATTGACATTTACTGCACTACTCATTAAAAGTGTAGAATTTAAAAAATATTTATTAATTTATTATAAACAACAATCATAAACTCAATACAAGTGAACACATTTTTATGAAAAATAACAATATTTTTTGAAACAAAACATTTCATGAGGAAAGGGACATTGTTTTATGTTTCTGTAAATTTTTGCAATGTCTGGCTTAATAGAACACAGCTGGATTCTCGAATCTGCTTCTGCATTGGATCCATTGTAATATGTTGCTTTGATTAAAGACATACATAAAAATAAATCCAGCCTCACACAGATACGTAGTTGGAAGACGGAGGAGTATATTAATAGTCTTTTTAGATAATTGTGGGTATTCTTCTTTGATACTACACCAAAACTTGATGAGTGGTGGTTTCTTAAAGGTTACTTACAGTGTGGAATCTAAAACCATGTCAAAGAACTTTTCATACTCCTTTACGTTAAAGCCCGTTGATCTATCTTGTGCTTTGAATGGATCTGTTACTATAGCATGATTTGGTAACATAAAGCATTGGTCATTTGGAAAATATTCGTTCACTGAATTATGCAGATCATCCAAATTGTTGAGACAATATCAAAAAGTTACATTTATGAACACCACTATTGAGCTCATCAAAAAAACCTTGAAATATCAGGTAGCTTTTAAACTCACAGTGATGGACACGATTTATCTAAAATTCTAATTTTCATTTGTTAGTGCAAATATTGTCATTGCCAAAAAATACTGTGCATTGTTTTCATTGAAATTACAGGCTCACTTCATTCATTTTTGGAGAAATACCCAAGTCTGAGTTTGTCTGTCATTCTTTCAAGAAAAAATAACATTCCATGAAAAAAGTGGCTATTTCAAATAATCTCACAAGTGATTTTCCTTCAGACAAATGATGTACTTCAGTATGCAGCAGAAGTGTTTTCTGTGTACATACCGTTCTGTCACAAAGAATATTTAAAAGTCTTATACTTAAAGATTGAGATTTCATAAAATTAATGATTTTTACTGCTCCATCAAGGACATTCTCAAATGAACCTTCCCTTTTCCTTTCTCTAAATGCGTGGTGGTAAAGAATAAATGACTATTAATACATTTTGGTGCCCCTGCCTTGCTTAGTGCTAAGGTGTGGCATTTTATCCACCATTGCTTCTGCACCATCAGTGCAAATGTCAACATGGATAAAAGGGCAAATAACATCTTAATATTATTATGAGGATAGTTTTGATCTCATGGACCCCTCTGCAGACCACACATGATTCTAGGGGAAGGAAGTGCTCCTCTGTCTACCCACACTTAACCAGTACTTGGGTTTGGATAGAATTCACTCCTGTGAGAGCAAGCGCTTATAGAATGCACAATTTTGAGAAAATCTATTTTAAACTCACATTTGAGAGGTAATGGAGACGGGAGTGGAGAGAGTACTATAATTATTAAGATAAAATATGCTTTTAAAATCTTAGTCCATGGGGGTTAATCAAGTAGAATAAATATCCCTATCTGATGACTATGGTCAACAACCATCCAAGCTAATAGTTCATGGTACGTGTATCCAGAAATCATATATTCCCCAAAATCTTTATTTATTTGATTTTGAAATCCATTGTCATAACCTCCAGCTATTTGTTTTCCTAATATTTTCTGTTAGTCTAACATTAAAATTAGTTTGTGTTCCCTGAGCTTACAGCAATTGAAGGTGAGATGGAAATGACCTTGAAGAGTGTTTTGTAGCGTAGAGATACCAACCTGAGACTTAAGCAGAATTGTTCTGTCCTTATTTCCATTTTCTATTGTTGTGTACTACTTCAAATAATTTTTGGAAAGAGGTGGAGGTATGAATAAATTCAATTAAAAATGCTTTTGGCTGTTGATAGAACACCTCCGTAATTAAAAGTTGACAGCGTTTGACTGCATGCCTTTAAAAGGTCACAGGAAATGTACTCTGCTTTGAGCAAAGGCCTAACGTGTGTTTTCAATTAGAGTGTGCTAAACATTGTGAAGAGTCTCAGCAATTCAGGAAAAGGTGGTGGTGTGTCTACGAAGAGTAATAATCCCCAACATCCTAGCCAAAAATTCTAAGGGAACAGTGGTGGTAGAGTGTGGTGACCACTCTGTTTAAGTGTAAAGATCCTACACACTCAGGGAAATGGGTATACTTGGAATGGATGGGCTCTGGTTTATCATTCATGCATTAATTTCAAGTCCAATGCCACTGACAATAGTCAGAGTCATGCCAAGTTGAATTTAATTGGAGTTAAAAGATAGTTCTATTTCAAAGTATAATGCAGGGAAACTTAACTAATAGTTTTTTAAAACCAATATTTGAGGAAGAACTGGTTTAAGGCTGATGCTTCATTTTAGACTTGACTGCTCTCTGTTTTGTTCCAGATTGAATTCAAACAGGTGTTTCAAACCTGGCTTCAAATAGCATTGCTTGTTACTGGGAAACTAGATTTGGGGGGGGGGAGTTGGCAGAGGGGTTCATCCTGAGATTTCACTATCAATGAAAGGCATCTTTTGGGGGATACAGCACTCTTTAAGCTTTACTAACAAAAGCGTGCAAGCCTTATTATGATTTTTAAAGGGGCGTGTCACAACTTAAGCCCCATCGCTCTCTTTAGCACCACTGGAGTTGTAAGAATTAAGTCAGAACCTCAAAGAGGCATTAGTTATCCATGTAAGCTCAGAGAGTGTCATTTTAATGTTCTATATCTTCACTGTGCCTCCACCTTCTTTGATGAAAAAGTCTATTTAAAAATTGGTAGGAAAATATTTAACATAATAAGATGATGAGTCAGAGTTTTAAAAAAGCTAAAAAGGGAAGATGTAGTTAAATAATGCACCTTTTTATTTTTTAGCTACATCTGACTCATGACATATAATGTATTCTGCTAAGTTCAAAGTTTTATCTTACAAAGAGAGTTGTATGAAACAACTCTTCTTCAGACCATTTTTACTTCAATTATAGTAGCAGGTTTTGGAGTTTAAATCATTAACAACCTCTGAGTGAACTTTTATCCAAATGACTGCAAGTCACAAAGAGAACAGTCCTCTTTCACCAAGTACCTTTTGTGCTAGAGTGAGACGCGTCCTTTTCTATTTTTCCCCTTTATGTCTCTCTTTGAAGAAGGATGTGTGATTTGTAAAGTAATGAAAGTATGTATCAGTTAATGAAAACTGCTATATTGGGCTCATAATGCACACTGCAATTGCTTCAGGGTAAACTTCATATACCTGCATTATAGCAGGGAAAAAAGTAAATTTCCGAAGCTGTATGCACTGTAGGAGTATCAGTAGCAGTTAAATCAACCATCAGGGGTGACCTAATCTTATTTTTACCCCTTTGTCAAGGAGCTGTAATTTTCATTTTGGAGCATTTTTCAGTGTTAACTACACTGGACACTCCTGGACACTCCAAAACTGGGCACTTATTCCGTCAACCTCGTTACTGATTTCACCTTATGTTATCTTTTTATTTTTTCCAAAAATTACTTTTATTGCAATGTTTTTGGAGAGTGTGTGGGAGACGCTAACCTCCAGTCTTAAGGTGATGGGGTGAGAGAGGAATTCTTTCAGTGACAAAAGCCTGAAGAATTTTATACAGAAGAAAATGTAGTTTAATAAAGAGAAGAAAGTGAAGAGCAAGATTTATTTCCTTTTTTAAAAAAAAATCAGCAACATAATGAACTAATCGTTGTCGAAAGAGTGGGAAAAACTTTTCTCCCCCCCCTCGATTTGGCAACTAGCGGGATAAATTTGAAGAACTCCATCCCACCCCCGCACGCGCGCCCCCCATGCTTTCCAGACAGAGCGGTTGTAAATCCCAGGCTGAGTCCGCCCTGGGAGCCTTAGGGCACCTTCCTCTTTGCTGTGTGAGTGTGTGTGTGTGTGTGTGTGTGTGTGTGTAGCTCTCGCTCTTTCCCTCAGTGTGTGCCTCTGTGTGTGTGTGAGTGTGTGTGTGACAGAGAGCGAGCGAGCGAGCGAGAGAGAGCGCGAGAGGAGAGAGAGAGCGAGAAAGAGAGAGAGAGAGCAAGAGAGCGAGCTGTGAGCTGTGCTGCCGCCGCCGCTGCCCTTTGATCCCGACATTAGTGTTAGGGGCTCGGAGACACAGAGCGCGGCCATAGACACCGCCGCACCGGCACTCATTTATTTATACCTCCCATCACACACGCGAGCACAGGACACACACACACTCACACCTATTAGATCCGTTTCCATTGAAGAATATTACGCTCGGGGACAAGCCAGGTGCACGACCAAAAATTAAAAAAAAAAAAAAGGAAAAAAAAAAAAAGAAAGGAAAGAAAAGAAGAAAACCCCTCTTCTGGCTCCAGGAAACAAGCTTCAACCCATTGCACACACCGGAGAGAAGGGGTTTCCCCCTGCCCGCCCGCCCGCCCCCCAACTACCTCCCCGCTCCTGCCAGTGTCTGCCTCTCTGCCCCCACGGGGGTTTATTTGATCTCACATTAACCAAGGAGGAGAATGTGAGAAAAGGGGGAAAATGCCCAGGAGGAAGCAGGAGCAGCCCAAGCGCCTTCCCTCACGTAAGTCATCCCTTCTCCACCTCCTCTCGTGCCATTTTCTCGCCCTCCCTCTCCTCTTTCCCCTCCGCAGCCTCCGCCGTTGTTTTCTGCATTAGTTTAGGGTTACAGAGGTGAAACTGACAAAGACACAGCCCGGGTTACTCCTCGTTTAGGTCTGTGCCGAGGCAGCCATGTTGGTGATGATCAGCCCCGTGCCCTTTCTATTCTCTCTCTTTTTCTTTCTTTCTCTCGCCCCCCCTCTTTTTTTCCTTGAGATCGGGCTTTTTCTCCCTTTCCTTCCCCTTCCCCCTCCTCACTCCGGGTTGCTGGGGGGAGGGGGCAAGAGAAGGGAGGAGGGGAGTAGTGTGGATGCCGGGGTTTTTATCGGGGGGTGGGGGGGTGGGAGAGGTTGGAATCTTAAAAAAAAATTCCTGGTGGCTCCCGGTGCCTAAGGGCGCGGGGTCGGGGCGCGCGGAGGGCTGGGGGCCGTGACATGGCGTTTGGGGGTGCCGGGGCGAGGGCGCGCGGCAGCCGCCGGGTGCGGGATCCGGGGAAAGGTCCGTCTCCGGCTAAAGGTTGCGCCGGGGTTGGTCGGCCCCGGAGCCGCCGGCGGCAGCGGCGGCGGCTGGAGCAGGAGGAGGCGGAGGTGGAGGAGGCGGCGGCGGAGGAGGGGAGTCGGGGGCGGGCGAGGCGGGAGCGGCTGGGGAGGGTGTGGGGGCACCGCACACAAACACACGGGCACACACGCGCCGCCGGGCGGCTGCTCCCGCGGCGCTGAGGCGAGGGGGCGCGCCGGGGCGCAGGGGGCGCGGGGCGGCCGGGCGGGGGGCGAGGCCGGGCAGCGGCGGGCGGATGTGGGGTGCGGGAGCCGCGCCGAGGCGGAGGCAGGAGGCAGGGCGGCTCGCGGCGCGCGAGGTCTCTGCAGAGCCGAGGGGAGGGAGGAGCAGGGCTCCTGGCCGCAATAAAATGCGGGGTCAGTAGGAGCAGACGGAGCCGGGCGAGACTCGGGCTCTCAGACCCTCCTCCCCGGCGAGCCTGAGCAGAGTCCAGGACTAAAGTGCATCACAGCCCTCCCCGGCGGCAGCCACACACACCAACTGGAGACACACACCCGCGGCACGGCCGGGTCCCCTTCCCCTCCTCCACCCGCGCCCCCGGTCCCTCTCTGCCCTCCCTCCGGCCTTTCTTTGCGAGACTCTTAACTTTTCCCCCACTCCCTCTCCAGCTCCCCCCCCCGCCCCATCTTTCTCCGCTTTGAGTGTTCCGAGATGCTGCTAAAGCTAAAAGTGAAGGAGAAAGAAGCAACTAAAAATATCCCCTGGGGCCGCCCGGCTCCTTGAATGCAGGGAAGAGGGGGCAGGGGAGAAGGCGTGGGGCGGGGTGACGGGAGGAGGGGACGCGGGAGGCGCGGGAGGGAGGGGTCGGGGGAGACGGAGGGTCAATTTCTCTCCGCTCCCCCCCCACGCTACTCTCCTCTCCCGGCGGTTTGGCGCTGCTCGGAGCCCGATCCTGCAAAACCCGGGCTGGGGGCGGGAGCGGAGCCGGAGCGCCCGCCCGCCCGGGTGTCAGGCCGACGTGGTCGGTCACCTGAAGTTCACGGAGGGTGGGGGAAGGGTTAAGGTTATGGTGTCTCGGGCTCGGGTTGTGTGTGAGCGTGTGCGTTTCCGCTGCAGACAGGCAGCGCGATCGATCTCCCCCTCGCGAAATAGCCGCGGCGGTGCCTGCCCGGGGGACCGGGAGGGGGGCGCGGGCTGCTCGGGCCGGGCGCCCTGGCGGCTCCGTGTCACCCGGGCCGCGGCCAAAGTGGCGAGCAAGGGCACTTGCAGGCAGTCCGCTCCGCAAACATTCCTCTTTTCTTTCCTCTTCCCGGTACGCAGGAGTCGACGCAAAGGGCTCGGGTTGTGCTTTTTTTTTTTTTTTTTGCCTTCCTTAAAAAAAAAAAAAAAATGCCCCTGTGCAGTCCTTTCTTCGCCTGCCCGCTAGAGGTTCTGAGGATAATATCACATATGTAATATATATGCACATAAAATCACTCGCAGGCGGCTGCGTGTGTAGGGAAATTTTGTGCGAGGAAGAAGGCGGTGGAGTCGGGGAGGGCGAGTTGGGAGGCTCCGCGCCGCGATTCACAGAAAAGTCGCAGCAGTTGGTGGAAGAGTGTGTGCGTGCACATGGCCGGCCGGCCGCGGTTCCCAGCGCTTTTCGGGGGCGTGCGTGCGTGGGAGGGAGGGGAGGCAGGGATCCCGGGGGCGTCAGGGGAGGTTTGCCCTGCTCCGACAAAATGGGCTTCAGTGTTCTCTGCGAACTTGCCCTTAGATGGCAACTTTGGGAGCTGATGAGCTTGTGTGCGAAAACAGGGCGGTGAGGTTATTTGGTCATTTTCCTTTCTTCTCTTCTCCCCCAGCTTAAAAAAAAAAAATGTTGGCGGGGTTAGAGGGAGGGTGGGAGAGGAGAAGGGATTTATCTGTTTCGGCGGTGACAGAGATGGAACGCCTTCCCTCCTCTGTGTGTAGCTCAATCGGGCAGCTGCAGGCTGCCCTGCTGGTGACCTTGACCCTGACCTCGTGCTACTACCCTCTCCGTCTGAGAGGAAATTCAGGCTCCATTTTAGCTCGTGTGCTTGGTGGGCCTCTCCTGCGCCTTGGTGCCTGGTGATTAAGTTATATTTTGAGAGTGGGCTCTCTCACTTTGCTCTCTAATTGCAATCTCTCTACTGCTTTCCACTCACTTAAAAAAAAAAATCGTCTCCCTCTTCCAGTCACATAAAGTCGCTTTTACTGAAGTAAGAAGCAATTACCTTTGGAAACACCCTCAATGTCCCTCCTATTTTTAAAGGGAAGCCTTGATTGTGGAAGCTTTTCCACTCACTTTTGCATTGAATGGATTTTTGTGGATGTGTGCTGCCTGTTCTAAGCGTGGTTTACACGTTTTGTAACCAATTTGCATTTGGACTAAGAGCAGTTTCTGGGCCAATGGTGCGTTTTGCAATTCAGTCACAGTAACCCAAGGCTTGCTAAGTGCTGAATGAGTCTCAAAGAAACTTGCAAGTGGTGTGGAGATGTAATAAATACTAACTTTGGTAAAAAATAGTGTTACTTTGTATTTAATGTAGAATACAATTGTAGTTCTGAGTCCCAGTTTTAATGCAAACGCTTTGTTTGTTTATGTGTGGGAGGCGGCTTTCTCATTCCCTGGAGAACTGCTTTGTATCAAAGTTAAAAGTTAGTAAGTCTGGGGATTAAAGTTGCCCTCATAGAAGGCATCCCAGGGTTTTAAGAAGTTACATAGGGGCAGATTTAAAAGTTGACCTAAAAGAAAGGAGCGATGTCTGTAATGGGGGTGGGGAAGGGAGGTCTTGGCCAAGTGAGATAGGGAAAATTGCTTTTGAAGCCAAAAAGCCCTTCGGAGTAAATACAAAGTGGTTAATAGCCGCTACTGATATATTGTTTTAAGAATCTGTAGAAACTGGAAACATACATTTAAGAAGTGCAAATTAGAATACAAAAAAAAAAAAAAGAACTAGTGAAAACTAAAGCTATAGAAAATTTGGAATACTTTCCACTTCCTTTTAGGTCCCCCCTTGTCTTTGCATCCCCCAATGATATGAAAGATTTCTAAAGCATAAACCATTGCTACGTATAGACTCTTTCTTCGTGTTGAATTTATTTTTCTGTTATTAAATGTAATGCTAGCCAGACACAGTCTGGATCTACAATGCCCACAGTCCTCCCACTCGACAGCACAGACACCAAGAACCTGGAAGTTCCACTCTGGAGTGGATTAGTCCTGGAAATCCAGACTAGTACTTGGCATTATCTGATACCAAGTCTGGGGTGAGCCTCAACCCCTGGCATGGAGTCCCAGCAATTCTCCAGACCGGGCTTCGGCCTGCTAAGGTTTCCTAGCTCCTTCTGTTCAGCTAGACACCCATGGGACTGTTCAGAACTGAATTAGCTTTGGAAATGGGTGAGCCTTTAACCTGACACTACTAACCTAAGCCTTAGGTTTCTGATTTAAAATTCTACACAGTCATTTCCTCCTGGGCCTCTGAAGTGAGTGTGTGTGTTTGAATCTGTGTTTGTTTTTGTTTTTGTTATATGGGCCTCATACATATGCAGGAAAAAAAATGGCCTGTACCGTAAAGTTGAATGGTGATCCTACTGTCTACAAATCAAAAAGAAGTTCTGTATTAACTTTTGCAGGTGACCCCAGTAATGGATATTAAACCTACACTGTTTTTGATAGGTGACTTTAAAAATTATTATTCAGAATAAAGCTTGTATTTCTTGGCCTAGAACAATAATCATCACTTTGGGATTTAAATATGACTCTATCCCTGTTGATGGCTCTTTTTATAAAAATTCTTTCCATCAACAAGGTCCAATACCATGTTCAAAAAAAGTCCCAGAGGCCCTTTGAGCTATACCACCCACTTATCTTTAGCAGAATCCTGAACTGCATAATTTTAAAAAGTTTGTCAGCCTAAGAAAAAGAAAGAGAGGGAAACTGATGCTGTGATTGTTTGCCAGGCACGGGACTAGGCATTTTATGAACATCGTTAGGTTTGGGATCACAAACTGAAGAGGGAGAGGATGAGAAAGGGCTTTCTCCTGCATCTGTTGCATCTGTGAGTCCTTTTACCACTGGTGATCAGCACTTTTAAGATTTCCTCATTAGCTTCAACTTACCCGTAAATGTGTATGAGTTTAATTCGCCTTATATTTATCATTGAAAATTTGCCCAATGCCTATTCCCAAGGGGGAGCACAAAGGAGAGGTTAATACAACAGTTGCTTTATTATTCCAGTATTTTCATTGTTTACTCAGATGTGGGTCAAGACTAGAACAGGTTATTGTGTTCTTCATTAACAAAACTTTAGAAAAGTCTTTCTTGCTTTCTAGTAAAATTGGAAAGCAAAATGACTGAAAAGGAACAGGATCTCTTATTTTTATGATTTTACAAGTCCTTTTAAGTCTGCTGAAAGAGAAAGGGTAGGAGATTTAACTCTTCCCCTATTTATTCTTATTAATGTTTGCAGTGACCAAGCAGTACCTCCTGACTAACCATGGCAGAAACCACGTGGGAAAAAATTTGAGTCTGAAGTAGCAAAATATTTCACTGATCCTGTCAGCCAGACCTAATGATTCCAAAGCACCCAGGAGCAGTCTAGGATGATGCGGGAAATAGTGCCTGTCTGTTCTCTGAAAAGAACATCCATGTATTCCTAATACAGTAAGTAGGGTATCACTGAGCTTTCCTGTTAAAATAAGGAAGATAGCTCAAAATCACATTCCTTCTAATGCTTCAAAATAGTTTCTAATAAAAAAATTGATTTTTAATTTATCTGCATGCTGCCATCTCACTCTGGGGATGACACAGCTGGTGTGAGTTGACAAGTCTCTCTGCACAAAGTGTTAATAAATCATGCTGGAGAAGTATAAATTGGACAGCTTTTGACTAGTGTGAGAGCTTGCTGTGCATTTGAGATTTTAGAGTCTTTGAATGGCTTCTATTAGGACAGTTCCAAGGGAGGTGTAGAAAAATCTCTATCTTGTGAGGCTTGTAAAATTAGATGGACAAAGGCTGTGGACACACCCAAGGAGAGTGTGTTGGTGGAATAACCAGGCAGGCTTCTCCTTGGGTCAAAAGTTGGTTTAAAATATAAGGAGTCCTATTAATGTCAACATGTTCTTATAGAAAAGGCCGGATTAGAAATGTATGGTGCCTGGCCAGGCGTGGTGGCTCACGCCTGTAATCCTAGCACTCTGGGAGGCTGAGGCAGCCGGATAGCTCAAGGTCAGGAGTTCGAAACCAGCCTGACCAAGAGTGAGACCCCGTCTCAACTAAAAATAGAAACAAATTAATGGGCCAATTAAAAAAAAATGTATAAAAAAAAATTAGCCAGGCATGGTGACGCATGCCTGTAGTCCCAGCTACTTGGGAGGCTGAGGCAGAAGGATTGCTTGAGCCCAGGAGTTTGAGGTTGCTGTGAGCTAGGCTGACGCCACGGCACTCTAGCCCAGGCAACACAGTGAGACTCTGTCTCAAAAAAAAAAAAAAAAAAAAAA
>CAUYRT010017536.1:0-42781 GCA_963574885.1 Lepilemur ruficaudatus | reverse complement strand
GCTCCCCTAAGCTAGTCGGTGGCCTGTCTCTGCTGGGGAGCCCTGGCGCAGCCCTGGTGCTGTGCAGTGTGTCCCCCTTTCAGGCTGTGACCTCCAGCAGCAGGATGAGGACTCACCCCTGCCCTCACCACCACACACGCCACGGCAGCAGGTGCTGCGTGACGAACCAGGTGAAAGACCGCGCTAGGCAGCGGGCCGGGTGACTCTAGGCAGCCTCTCGCCTGTCCCCTCCCACCAGCAAGTGTGGCCGCCCCGCGCTGCCTGTTGAGCCTTTCCCACCTCACATAAGGCCAGTTACAGCCTTCCGTAAACCTCGCAGTGTGCCGGGGGTGGCTTCTGTTTCCCTGGCTGGATCCCTGTCTCCGCACCGGCCGCTTCCAGAGCCCTCACCCACCCAGGCACTGCTCTCTTCCTGGTGCTCTTCCCTCCAGCATTCCAGTCCCCGTGGGCCACTTGCTGGGCCCTGCCTCAACTATCCAACCAGCCCGAATCCAGGGCTGACCCGGAAGCTCTTCTGCTCTTCTCTCCCAGTACCGGCCACGGCAGCGTCAGACGCGGTGTGTCCTGGCTGCCTCGGATGTGCTGCCACTGGATGGGCTCTCCAGAGCCAGGCTGTGTCCTCACCCCGCCCCGACCCCCCCCCACCCCCGCCCGCCACCTAAGCACGGTGGAGGATCCATTTCGCTAAGCCTGGTTCCTCCATCTATGAAATGGAGACACTTTGGTAAACACCTTCAGACGTCATCTAGAGACTCTCAGAAGCTGGACGCGGGTAACGATATAGCTGGAACATGGACAGTAGAAAACAAGCAACTGTGGCTCACTTACTCATTCATCGGACGTAGTTGAGCACCTGCTCTACGTCCGCCTGTGCTGGGTGCGGAGGTGTAGGGAGGAAAGACGGATCCTGCCGGAAGCAGCTTCCAGACTTGGAAGGAGTGGGGACGGGGGAGGGGACGGTGCACAGGAGGATTAGAAGCACACACATTCTCTAAAAGCCAGAAATCAAAGAGCGTTTAGATCTCTAGTTTAATGTGGTGTTTCTGCTGAACAACATTCAGGATGCTCTCCTCGAACGAAATGCTTTGATGTGCTCATTCATTCTCCACCCCCAACTTCCAAAACCACACCCTGGGGAAGCATCCTGCAGCCCGCGAGGGAGATCAGTGTCCCTGCCCGAAGAGATTCCTCCCTGTGCAAAGGGAATTGTGTCTTCTTCCCTTTCTGGGCGGGAACCAACTCTGTAAATTCATGATTTCCAAAGATGTCAAAAGATGATCACAGAGAGGAGTCCGGAAATCTTCCAAAGAGGGAAGTGAAAGTCACCACAACGCAGGCAGCCGAGTCCCCTGCCTCCCCAGCCTCTGGCCGCAGCAGTGCCATTTGTTAAGCATCCATGGAGGAGGCTTAAAATCCAGACATTCGGGAGGAGTGCTTGGCCGGTGCAGGGCCCTCCGCCTGGGTACTCTGAGTTGAGAGGGATGCAGTGTTCAGAACGGAAACACAGGCCATTTCGTGTTAAAGAACACACGCTGCATTCATCATTCCCACGGCCACACGGGCTTGATTGGGGTGAGGTGTTCCTTCCACCCCTTAATTCTTTCATCTTAAACCAATGACTATAGCCATATTACGGAATATTTATTTCCGTTGGATCTTTTTTTCCTACAAATCCATTATACTGAATAATTAAGGTCAAATTGTAGATACTTAAAATTTTTTTTCTTTCACATTCAATAGTATCAAGCAATATGCCTTTTTCTCTGCTTCCACATAGCCAATGACATGTTTCCTTTGGGCCACATAGTGTTTTAGATGCTTTTCATTTATTGCCAAATAATTCCCCACAAATATCAGACTTCTGGCTTCTCCTGGGAAAGCGGATGATCTTCTTTCCTGCAGCCTGCTTTCCCCCTGCCCACGGTCTGTGGGCGGCAGCCCTGCAGGGTCCCCACCATTCCATTCCCTCCTGCCCAGCCCTCAGGCCTTTGCAGGTAACTATTCAGCTCATTTGCCATTTATAGTTGACATCCATGGCCTAAGCCATGAGGACTTTTTCCATATTCTCTGTTGAGTGGCACAAGGAAGTCAAATGAGGTAGAAAAAGTTGCAACCCAATTTTCTACCTCTGTACCACAGTAAAATGGCTCCTTGAGCCACTCAGTACAACGTACTGCTTACACCTCTCTCCGGGGTCCCTGGGAGTAAGCGGGAAGGGAGGGGCAGGACTCCAAACCTCGACTGGGTTCCCTGGCAGGTGCCTACCCTCCTCTGGTTGATAGCCTGCTGGGTGGAGAGGATCCTCCTCCAGGAGCGAGTCCGGAGACTGCCAGGCCATCCCCCTCCTCCCCTCACCAGGGCTCCCTTCCTGGTGAGAGGAGAGGGACCCTGCCCCCACCCCGGCTACAGGCCACAGGAGAAATTCCTCCACCTGAGCAAACAGCCCCCCATCCCTGGCAACCAGCATCCCAGTCTCCTGACCAGCATGGCCATCTGGCACTGGCAGGACTTCAGGCTGTTCTTCCCCCAGTCCTCTCTGGGTCTTGTACTTTGCTTTAAGGTTGTAATGTCCAGCACTTCTGCAAGCGCAGGAACTTCTGGATCTTGGGACCCTCCTCCCCTCGCTGGTGGCCCCAGGATCTCACATTCCTTCGTTCTCAGAGGGCACTAGACATGACCCCCTTCTCGAGAACTGGTCTCTTCATCCACCGTCTGAAGATTCCACCTGGCACGTGGCAGGTGCACAAGGCTCTCTAGGTGAGCGAGAAAGTGACTCATTGTGGTGCCAGCACCGGGATCCCCACTGGCCCGGAGCCCTGAGGGGCACAGTGAGTGTGTGGCATCACAGTGACCTGGGTTAGAACCTCAGACCAGCAGCTGCCTAAACTGTGTCCCTGGCGAGCCATATTACTGCTCTGAGCCCATGTCCTTGTTGGTAATACCTAGGCAGGCAGCAGGATATTTCTAGAACACAGCCAGTCCTCAATAGCTGGTTACTGTTACTGAGAAGAAGAGGCTGGGGGAGGGAGAGCCCTGAAAGGAAGAGTCAAGATGTGAAGCAGCCAGAGGGCTGGAGCCGCCAGGAGATTCAGGTCTGGGCGTTGGCTGTGCTAGACCCAGACACAGATGTGCATTGGGGATGGTGTCATCTCACCAAGCACTATGCCCACGTCTGCAAAGAGCAGGGCCAGGACTCTGCAGGGGATGGGAATGCACAGCCTCTGAGCAGGGGCAGGCTGCGCCAAAGGAGATGCATCTCAGCTCAGGAACAGGCTGGGGCAGCGCCACCGGGACTGGCTTCACAGGAGAAAGGCAGGAGAGTGGGGGCCCCACACTCCCAGCAGCTCTTCCAGGAGCCAGGCACAGGGCACATGTCTCGGGATGTGATGCCTTTGTGGGCATTAGGGGTGTGGTGCGGTGTGGTCCACCTGGCGCCCAGCTCAGCTCTATCACCTCCTGGCTTTGTGACTTGGGGGAGGTCCCAGAGCCCTCTGAGCCTCAGTTTCCTCCATTGACAAGTTGGATGATGACACCAGCCTGTGGGGCTTGTGGAAAGAAAGGAAAACCTGGGTAGAGCTGGCCCAGGTCTTGGCACACCTCCCATGGAGCAGGTGCTACCCCATGGGCAATGGCCTGTCTCTGAAAAGTGCCCTGGTCTCCTCAAGCTATAGGAAGTGGCTGGGAGAGAAAGGGAGGTGCAGAGAAGCAGAAAGGAGAGAAAAGAAGGAAAACAGAAGCTGCCTCAGCTCTCCCAGGACAAGCGCAGACACTGGTCTGCTCCGTAATGACTTTCTATTTTTAGGTGGCAGCGCTGCCTGTTTGTGACCTGCTTTGTAAATAGATGCTTTGCAGAGTAGATTGGGGCCATCCTGTGGGGCGAGAGGAGAGGTGGGGGTGGGGGACAGGGGCACCGAGGGGCTCAGCCTCCTTGTTCTCTCCGAGATAAGAACTGGGCCTGAGTGAAGCACTGGGAGAAAATTAATTAGCGGAGGAGACTTGCGGAGTGGTGGCCCAGGCTGTGCCCCCTTTTCTGGAGCCATTTTGGGGCATTCACACTGCATAGAAGTTCTTTGCTCCGTTTTATCAGTTGCAGTAAATGCAGCCAAAAAGGGAGGGAAGAGGGGTCATCTGGTCACACAGGCAGCCCGGCATGATAAAGAGAGGACTAGACAAAAATCCTCAAGGAAGAGGAGGTACCTGAGCCCTGCAGGCACATCCGCAGGCCAGGTGCCATGCTGGGCGCCGGATACACGTGGTGCTTGCTCTGATGCACAACTCCCACATGACCCTGAGAGCCGGGAGCCGCGTCCCAGTTTGACTCCTGAAGGACCTGACCCTCCGAGATGGTAAGGAGTGAGCGAGGGGCAGAGTTGGGATTCGGAGCTCTCTGTCTGGCTCTGAGGCAGGGACTGGTGTCACTCTGCCTCCTGGGGCCCTCATCCTCCAGAGGAGTCACATCACAGGCCCCAGCTCCACACCTGGCCCTCACGGATGGCAAGTGAGGGGCAGTGCCTGGTGCCACCCCCAGCGCAAGGCAGCTAAGGACAATGTGCCTTCCTTTCCCAGCTACTCTCCATCAGCAGGCTGAGATTAAGAGGTCAAGTCTGCCCCCCGGGGGCTGAACAGCTGCTAGGAGCACCCACCAACCCACATTGGACTCCAAGACAACAGAAATAGCTTCACGAGGCCATCACTGAGCCAGGAGGGCCGTTCATGCTTGGTGTAGATTTTTTGTCTTTGTTAATGTGGGCTTCATGGCCTCTGCTTTTGAGGTCTGTGTGGTTGTGGGTCCTAGGAAAGTTCTAGGTGACCCTCATCCACTCTCTGAACCTCAGTGGTCTCATGTGGAAAATGGAGAGATTGCTACAAACCTGCCCAAAGCCATTACCCCTTATGGTTCTGGGGTTCTCAGGACCACTTTGCGTCCAGCCCAAAGCCATGGGATGGACATGGAGAGGACAGGGAAGGCGGGGCCGCAGGGTCAGTCAGGGCTGGTCACCCCCTGCAGAGACACCAGATTCCATGGCTCCCATCAGTAACCTCACCAGGTTTGGGTCCCCCATTGCAAATCCAGCAGACACTGTCAGTGCCCCCACCTGACACTCTGTCACCGTTCTTGAGGTCACCAGAAGCTTCCATGGATGACCCCTTCAAACATCGATGCCTCCCTGCCTCAAGCACCATGGTTTTCTCTGCTTCGGGGGTGTGCCCATGGAGTTGAAGCCCCCAGGAGAATGTCTCAGGCAATGAGGGATGGCATCTGGTGGGTAAATGCACCAGGTTTCTTGCCTCTTGGTGGGAGAATTTGGAAGCATGTTTCACCCCGATTCTCAGAGGGGCCCCAGCAGGACTGAGCCCCAGACAAACTCAGGAGCGACCACTTGTTAATATACCCACTCTCAGCCCTTCTGTCTTCCCTCTGGCTTCCCCATTCTCTCCCTGTGCTTCCTGGGATCACCTCCCAAAGGAACTGTTTGCATCCTTGTGTTAGGATCTGCTTTGGGGGAAACCCAAACTGGTGGACAGAATGATGTCCATGCCCTAATCCCTATGAGGTATGAATATGTTACTTTACATAGCAAAGGGGACCTTGTAGATGTGATTGGTTAAGGATTAGGGGATGAGAAATTATTCTGGATTATCCAGGTAGACACAATGTAATTACAAGGGGCCTTCTAAGAGGAAGGCAAGAGGGTCAAAGTCAGAGAGAGGAGATGTGAGGATGGATCCGGGTTGGAAATGATGTGCTTTGAAGAGGGAGGAAGGGCCCACGAGCCAAGGAATGTGGGCCCCCTCTAGAAGAGATGAGGAAACAGATTCTCCCTTAGAGCCTCTAGAAAGGAGCACAACCATATCAACACCTTGATTTTAGCTCAGAGAATTCATATTGAACTTCTAACCTACTGAGATTCAAGATTACACATTTGTGTTGTGTTAAGCCACTGGCACGTTACACCATATGGCAATTTGTTACAGTAGCAATAAGAAACTCATACACAGAACTAAGACAACTTAGGCAGTCCTTGGGTGTGACAGGAAGAGCTCAGGTTGTGGAGTACGGCTGACCTGCAAAGTGACCTGGCTTTGCTAACTAGGTGGAAGCCTTTAGGTGGATTATACAACCTCTCTAACTCTTGATTCTCTGGCCTGGATTTTCTGATAGATTTCTAAGGTTGCTTAAGAGAAAACTCTGCATGAGGTGGATAATGGGAGGAAGCCAGAGCAATTTGTTTTTCATTTCCCTTAAACACCAACAACATTTTATATTCTGCATGGAGAAAACACACCATCCCATTGCCTCTCGAGAGAAATCTATTGCTCCTGTTAGTTGTGTAATTGAATCCATAGAAGTTGGCAGATTTTTATCATTTTTATTTACTTATTTTTGTGCTTTGTCTCCTCCCCCATGAAAGGATTTGGGGATGGTTTCTGGCAATGCATGCAGGCTATACACAGAGTAGAAGGAAAAGATGAGGAAGTGTGGGGAAAAAGCAATTGGGGTTGAGGAAATGAGGTATGGCCAGAGGAAGGTGGGATTGGAGGGCCTTATGCATACCATGGGCCTCTGAGCGTCCCAGCAGCCAAGGCAAAAAGGTCTGAGGGTGACTGCAAGCCTCAAGCATCCAAAAGATACATCCTTTAGGGTGTATGGACAAATACACGTGCACCCCATCAGCTTGAGAGGGCAGGGTGGAAGGGAGTGTCTGGTGCAGAAGGCAGGAAGGTGGGACCCCGAAGCCTTCCTGGAAGAGGCAATGCCTGAGCTTCATCTTGCAGGTTGAGAAGTGTTAGAGGTTAGAGGAAGAGTGAAAGACAGTTCAGGCAAATAGAGCAGTGTAAGTCATCTGTGGTGACGAAATGGAAAGCATGGGCAAGGGACACAAGCAGGCCTCGAGACTTGGGGGAGGGGAGAGATGACATTGGAATGTGGGTGAGGCCCCACAGAGAAGTTCCACAGCACCTTGCTGCCATGCCCAAGAGCTTGAACTTGGCTCTGTGGGCAGTGAAGGGGTATTGGGGGTTGAGACTGGGGAACTGACATCATGAGATTCCCCAATCCGGAAGGAGCCAGCTGCTCTATGGAGGGGATTGTTGGTGACTGGAGACAGTTCGGGATGCTCACAACACCCTCATGAGAGAGAACACAGTTGTCTGAATTGCAGCTTGCTCCTTTCCCACTGCCCCAGGCCGTGCAGTGAATCATCTAAAGGATGTACAGGAAGGAGAGAGAAGCAAGGACTGACACAAGCCCCTGGGGCCGAG
This sequence comes from Lepilemur ruficaudatus, assembly GCA_963574885.1. Classification (NCBI taxonomy): domain Eukaryota; kingdom Metazoa; phylum Chordata; class Mammalia; order Primates; family Lepilemuridae; genus Lepilemur; species Lepilemur ruficaudatus. The sequence continues at coordinate 35,518 of CAUYRT010017536.1, read as the reverse complement.
GTTCTCCCTGAGCCCATTCCTCCTCTGCCCTCCTGGCTCACCTGGTTTCCGCAGCCCCAGCCCGAGGTGGCAGATGGAGTCTGAAGCAGGTTCCCAGCAACATGGGTTACCAGGAAACCCAGCCCAGAAGCTGCGACCCCCTTGTTCCCAGGATGCTCTCTGCCCAGAGGAGCACGGCCTCGCTGTGGCCAGAGGAGCATCTTCCTTCTCTTTCCAGTCTCCACAGGGTGGCCAGAGGAGCTTTTCCAAGATAGGCCAGGCTGCTGGTGGCCCCACAGCAGCCCCACTCTTAGGTACTATTTCCCTTCTTCCTGTGTACCGGTCACTCCGGCCTCTGCCTGCCCCTCCGCTTCCTCCCCACACTGCTAATATTACTGCCCCAGGGAAGGTGGGTGGTCAGGCCATGATCAGGAGATGAGCACACTGAAGCCTGGTGTCTAGGATTCCAGGAGCAGGGCTCTTCCTACTGTCCTAGCTGACAGCCACTGTCACTGCCCTGGCCAACCTTGGCACCCAAAACAAGGACAACTGGTGAGAAAGAGTGCAGGCTCTGGAATTGGACTCAAATCCCAGCTTCACCTTGGGTCCGTCCATGTTGCCCTGGGCAGGTTGTGCCTTTCCCGGTGGACCTCTGTGTCCCCATCTGCAGAGCAGGGGTGTGAAATAGCAGCTAACTCAGAACCGGCATGAGGACCAAAGGAGGTGACAAGTGAAAGATGCTCAGCACTGACCCTGCAGCAGGAGCCGGGCCCGGCGCCTGTCGCTGCTGTTAGTGTCATGCTTCCCTTCTCTGCTTGACTGCAACGGGAGCTCGGAGTGGGCTGAGTGGATGCACCTGGGAACCCTGAAGGGATAAGGGAGGCCACAGTCTCTGGGGAACAGTGGTGTGCCCAGCACCCTGTGGACGTCAGGTTGAGACAGGTGTTCTGGACTTCCTGGCTCTTCTGTGCCAGTGTTTGAGGTTCGTACCAGTTAGGAGCCTTTTGTTTGCAAGTGTCAGGACAATCCAGAACAAGCTGGCTGTCAGCCAAAGGGGAATTATTGATTCAAGTAAGCCGAAAAGGCCAGAGGATAAAGCTCACTAGTCTCTTAGACCTGGTCTCTTGGGGCCAGTGCCATTCCTAGACTGTCTCTTCCCTCAGGGTCTCAAGACAGCTTTGTGTCCTTCCCGTGAGATCTGGTCATCCATCTCCAGCCAAGTAAGACTGGAGGCAAAGGCGGGAAGGTGGGACCCGGAAGCCTTCCTGGAAGAGGCAATGTCTGAGCCTCTGGTTGGACAGGCTTGGGTCACATGCCAGCCCCCCAACCAATCGCTGTAGTCGGAGGCCCTTACCAGCCAAAACTCTGTGATTCACTCTGATTGGACAGGTGTGGGTCATGTGTCATTCCCCCAACCAATTGCTGTATCTGGACAATGAAGACTGTGATGGGCTCAGCCCAGTTCTCCTCCAGCCCCCAGCAGGAGGGAGGGGAGCTCTTGCACACCAGGGGCAGAAATGGGGCACAGATGCCACTAGAGATTGCCATGGGTTGGAATCAACAGAGAAAGGTTGGTGGAGGCCATGGATTTCTGAGCAAGGCAAGATTAGAATTGGCCCAGAGAGAGGAGAACATCACAGATGGAAGTCACAGATCAGCCACCTCTGCAGTCACTTCAGATCACATCCTTTCTCAGAATGAGTGTGGCCCATTGGAGTTGGAAACTTGGGGGCCTCTAGGCTGGGGTTGTCAGATTTAGTGAATAAAAATATAGGACGCCCTGTACAAATTGAATTTCAGATAAGCAGCAAGTAAGTCTTTAAGTATAACCATGTCCTTTGCAATATTTGGGAAATATACTATAAAAAATTATTCATTATTTATCTAAAACTAAGACTTAACTGGATGTGCCATATTTCACTGGACAACCCTACAGTCTAGGCTCTCCCTTTGTTTTGAAGCATCCTCAGACCTCTCAAAGAGAGATTAAACTTGTTCTGTGCAGATCCCTGTAGAACTCACATCCACGGGAATTACCCGCCAGCTCAGAGTGGTCAGCAACCTGACAGCAGTCAGAGTTGTCCAGGGGCCCAAACATCAGTCCCAGGAGGGAAGGAGCCCTGCCTCACAGGGGGACACTTAAATTCCCATGCTGGGACCTTAAGTTCCCAGCAGAAGTTGAGCTCCCTGGACTGTTTCAACTGAGTAGAGCTCATCTGTTAGAAGACAGACTGTGTGTGCTGGAACATTCTCTCTTTTCTCATCCCCAGTTATGACCAGAGGGCAGCAGTGATCTGGGAGAGTATGCTCTCCTTATAAAACCAAACATGCCCCTGGGGAGAGGGAGCTGTCCCAAGCTCTAAACTCAGGTCATGGGGAGGCAAAAGCATTGACAAGTCCTTTTGGCTGCACTGCTAAGTCACATGCTCCTTTAATGGAGCTTATTAATGAGGAACAGACTTAGTTGCAAATGACAGAAAACTTCAAATAATTGCAACTTAAACAGGAGTGTGTTTCTCTCACACACACAAGGATGTCCACAAATAAGTCAGATAATGTAGGGTGACTTCTCAGGGCCATCAGGTTCCTAGCCCTCCTCTCCACCACCTAAAATGCAGGCTTTCATCTTGAGAGTCACCTCACAGGCCAAGGTGGCTGCTGGAGTTCTAGCCATTGCCTCCGCATTCCATCTTGGCAGCAGGAAAGACAAAAGTCGTACCCCCATCCACCTAAATCAGCTCTTCTTGCACAACCTCCTTGAAAGTCTGTTACAACATTTTAGTTTATATCTTCTGGGCCACTGCTCAGCATCCACTCCTGGCTGCAAAGGAGGCTGGATAATGTGGTCTTTTAAAGGAGTACATAATCTGCACAAATAATATTTCATTACGAAGACAGAGATAGGATGTTGCATCACCCTTAGCACCCCTGCTGTGTGTAACAGGAGGTACCATTTTGATATCCACTCAACTCCCTCGGAGTTCTCAATTGGCTCTGATCTTGGACTGGGTGAGCTGGGGCTTATATTAGTTCCCTGACCACCTAGAAGTTCAAGCAGGTGCCGGCAGCTGCTCCCTCTGGCCAGGGAAGGGATTCCTGCCTTTCACACTGGTTGCACAAGACCAACAGTTTTCTAACCCTTTCTCCTAACAAAATATTACCAATATGAACAATTGATAAAATTGGGGCTGCTCCAGTTAAGACCATGCCCTGGAACTTACCCAGGACAGCCTTCTGTGCTGGCCCTGGCAAGCCCCCAGTTTGTAAGGAACAGAGTTGGAAAACCAGCCAACCATGGAAGCCCCTTCCTGCTCTGAGGCCCTACAACTCTCAAGATTGGTGAACACAGGGTCTCCTTTCTCCAAGGTGACGTCAGGTACAGGCCTACCAGCTTTCTGGAAGCATCTATCCTGGGGTGCCCTGCTCAGAGTCAGGGGATCCCTTAAGGTGCAGCTTTTGATCTGGGAATTCACTGTTGCCAAACTGAGTGTCATTAAAGGATAACACTCCAGGGGAGCTCAGGGCTCCCCTCATTCAGAGTCTGGGTCAAGGCCAAAAGCAAGCAGAGTGCAGCACTGCAGGCGGACTGGTGTCTGGGGTGGCATCTCTCCCCACTGTGAAAAGGGACAGGGCTTGAAGCCACAGTGTCCACCAAGGCCCCTCCTCATTTACATTCCTGTCTGCCCTCTGGGCAGCCCTTGTCCTCATGGTCCCCTCTAGCCTGAGAGAAGGTGGCCTTCTCCCCACCACACCCCCTTGGAAGTCAGTTAGGAAGAAGGTGAAGCCTGACATGGCTCTTGTGTCTGCTCCTCAATGGTGGCTTTTGGGTTCTACCTAATCCAGCCCTGGGGCTGCAGTCCAAGCTCTTGTGGTGGTCACATCTGTCTTTGTCTGGTTTACCTTGGCCTTGGTCATCTCCGTGGGCTAGTGGAGGAGGTTTGTGGAGCACAGTCTTGAGGACCCTGGTGTCTCCGCCACCTTAATCTTTTCACCAGAAAAGACCCAGAAGGAAGGCGAGTTAGGAATGCCTCCCCCACACACCACATTTCAGGACAGAGCTCATCGTCAATGGGGGCCGCTGCCTCCCCAGGGAGAGCTTCTCCCTCCCATCTCACTTGGTGCCTCCACGTCTCTGGGTAGCTGTGCATCCCCAGAGCCCACAGCACTGGCACACAGTAGGCACTTCATGCACACTGCGTAGGCAAAGACCTGGAAGGGGCGAGTGGTTGGGGCCAGATAGCGAGCAGTGCATTTGCTTTGAATGACAGATACCCACCGAGGAATGAAAAATTGCTTTGGAAAAAATGCTTGTGTCTTCTTTACTTATTTATGTGTTTACTCATTCATCATTTACATTCTGCCTACCCTTTGGCAAGACTTTGAGAAGTCTTACAATATTAAAACACACGTAAAAGAAAAAAAACCTATAAAAATAAAGATCATGTAAAAGAATCAGAAAAAAAAACACATGTATCAGCTACTTGGGCTGACGTGGTTTCTGCCGGAGCCAGACGTTCAGCTCCAAGGTACTAGAGTCAAAGCAGGAAGGAAACACATTCGGTCACCTGGGCTGCTCAGCTCAGCGGGTCGAGGGGAAAGGACACTCCTGCCCCCTCGCCCCTTCGCTCCCCGAGGCTGGCTGGCAGCCTCCGCGCCGCAGCCTCTTCCCTGGTGTCACGAATTAGGAGGATCACAGCTTTGCCCACTCCTCCATCCCAGAGTGAAATGCTCAGTCCAGCGGTTCTCAAGTGATGTCACAACCTGCTACGGGGGAGCATGTGTCCCAAAGAATGTGAGACTGGTGATAGTTTCCGTATCACTGTATGTGAATGTATTTGTTTTGTTAAAATAATTGAGAGTGGCTTTGAGAGCATCACCGAAGCTGCTCTCAGAGGCAGCGGGGAAGGGTGGGGAAGCCTCAGGCCTGGCAGAGGCTCCTCCTGCCTGTGTCCCTGCATGCTCTGGCACTGGCGAGCAGCCAGAGTGGCCCATTCCCAAACACACAGCCCCATGTCACAAGGAGGGTGAGCATGGGTGCCTCACTGGCATCCAGGTGGGGAGAGAGGGAGGAGAAGGGGAAGGAACGATCCTCCAAGTGCTGCCGAATGACCTTCCCCCCTAATGGGGCTCTAGCCACAGGACTGAAGGGAAAGTATGGGAGCCACCAGGGAGCAGTGAAAGTGGGGTCAGGGTCCTGTAACGAGGAGCAGGTGAGGAGGATCTGTGGAGGCCATGGCTGCTGGCCAGTCGGGAGGGAGCAGCAATATTGCCCACCTTTGCCACAGCCCTTTCTTTAGGAGTGACCATCCCATCCCCGTGAGAATGCCACCCCTGTCCTACTCCTCCTCCTAAAACAGCACTGATAAATGGTTCTGCCTTTGCTTCTACACCCCTGATGACGGGGAGCTCACTATCTATCCAAGGCAGCGTGTTTCTTGTTGGACATCCCTGGCAAGACAGTGTGAAGAGTGTTAAGACAGAGGCTGACATGGGAGATCAGGAAACCAGAGGAGGGGCTCACTTAGCTCTGCCTTCCTCACCTGGACAGTGGACAACTTGAGCACAGGGAGTGTATCTCGTCAGCATTTACATCTTCAGCCACTGACACAGCCCTTGCTTGGCACACAGCGCATGCTCACCCTGCCTGTGCAGATAGAAGTAAGGGTAGGGAGAGAAGAGGAAGGGGCAGGGATGGAAGAAAATTAGTACTTCCCTATTTTGCCCTAAAACTCACTTTCCTGTTGCATCTAACCATTGGCCCTTGCTCTGCTCTTTAGGCTGTAGAGGGCAGATCCAACCTCTCCTCTGCTGAAAACCCTTCCAGATTTTGAAGGTGATGTCACCGTCGGGCCCCCACCCACAAATATGTTCCAGGCTAAGGCTCCCCCAGTGCCTGACTTCCACCACTGCCCATGCTGGTCAAAGGGAACTAGGAAACAACAGCAGCAATGACAGCCAACAACTCTGTGCCACACATCACTCAGAGCATTTTGTGGCATGAACTCATGAAATCTTCACGGTCTTACAAGCCAGTTGCCATTTTTGCCGCCATATTGCAGATGAGAAGATGAACAAGGCACAGACAGGGTGAGAGGGTGCTCCAGGTCACAGCAAGTATAGAAGTGGGATTTAGGTCCACACAGCCGGACTCAGGGAGGGGCAGGGCAGGAGCTGCTTCTGGTGCCAGGCACTTGGCTTGTTTCTTCCATGGCATCTTAGGCTCCTGATACCCTGACTGAGGGTGAGCTGGGAACCCTCATTTAGAAGGTGAAGAACTAGAGGTTCTGAGGGTAAAGAACTTCCCAAGCCCCCAAGACAGCTGCTTGGGACCTCTGTCCTCCTCCCCCGGTCAGGACCTGGATTAAACCACAGAACTCCCACTGAACCCACTGACCCAGGGGTCTCCATCTTGGTGCTGCTATAGGGCCAGCTGTGTAGCCTCTTTGGATGCAGATGCCTGGGCTCAGCTCAGAAGGTTCTGATTCAGGGGTCTGGGCCAGGGCCCAGGCATCTGTATTTTTCAGTGGTTCCCTAGATGATGCTGACCATCCGTCACAGGAGGGCCGTCACATCCCTCCAACCAGCTAATTCTTCAGTCTGTTTGGCTAGTCTCTGCTGAAAGTCTCCAGAGACGGGAAAATCACTGCTTCTCAGATGGCCCAGCTTGTCTGTGCCTGAGGCTATCATCCCACTGGACTCATAGATGAGCTATTTTCCTTCTGCCCTGGATCCTTCTCCTAGCTCCTCTGCCTTCCCTGGGAACCTGACCTCTGTGGCTTCTGGTTGTGTTCCACCAATGGGAGCCCCCATTCGGACCCGCCGGGCAGTGATCTGCGCGGTGCCATTTCCCTGAGCTCTGCTACCTAGGGCCAGGTGTCTTAGTCTGGGTTTCCCCAAAGTAGATCCAAGAAAGATGTGAGCACCGGCGCTCTCCTGGGGAGAGAAGCGAGGACAGAGGGAGCATGAGCATGGATGGCACAGACGTGTCTCAGCTGATGCTGCTGTGAGCCAGGGGCTGGGACGTGCAGCGTGGACACCTACCCACAATCGGTGAAGGTGGCTCCAGGGATGTGATCTCCCCCGTACTCTGCTCAGCCCTAGGCAAGCAGCTGCAGCTCTGGACAAGCCCCAGAGTCAGGCGAACTGAGTGCTGTGGCCGGCATGGGAGGTGGGAAGCTGCCAGGAAATCCCCAGCCCAGCCATAGCTAAACTTAGACAGCCAAGAAGCCATGGGGGACAAAAAAAGCAGCCTTGTCAGCAGCAGTTCGCAAACTTTCACTGCATTGGGATGACCCCAGGGGCTTGTCAAACACAGATAACTGGGCCCCATCCCCAGGCTTTCAAATTCAGTTGGTCTCAGTGGGTCCTGAAAATCTAATTTCAAATAAACTCCCAGGTACTGCTGCTGCTGCTGCTGGTCCAGGGTCAGTGTTTGGAGAGCCACTGGGTGGAGGGGATGGACGCTGGGTAGACAACCGTCAGTCTCTTACATTTATCAGGCGGGTTATCCTTTGTGCCAGCTAACGGTGTGAGTTTGTGACAGAGAGAGAGGAGGGGACTGGTGTGTCAGTTACTAACTAGAGGTGTGATATTGGCCAAGTCCCCTCAGCTTTGAGCCTCAGCTTCCTCCCCTGAACAATAAGGCTGGACTGCAGGATGACCCAGCCTCTCCCAGCTCTGACTTGATGATTACTTGCAAAAGGAAAGGGCTCGAAACCTGGGTGGACAATAGACTGGAACTCAGATGCATCTCTCTTTCCAATATTTATATCAGAATTAGCTCCTGAGATTTTTAATAAGTGCTTAGAGGGTAAAAAATAAAAAAGGAAGTATGAGAATTTGCCCAGTGAAGAAAAATTCCCCTCAGGTTTTCCTACGGTTACATGCTGACCATTCCCAGGGAGAGCTTATGTTCTCCAAAACACCCCCAGAGCAGGCCAAGGCTGGGCATCTGCTCAGAAGTAACCGAGGCTGTTGGTGCTGACATGCACTGCTGGGCTCATCCCCACGAGCTGGCGTCTGGCTCCCCCAGAGCCCCGGTGCCCTCTACAGGGGTTCAACTGGATGTTTTATGTAAACTTGGGCATAGAACCCCTACAGACTCACCTTTGAGTCCTGCTTCCCACCCTGGGTGGCTGGATGGTCCTGGGCAAGTCACGTAGGTCTCTTAGACTCGGGTCCTGCCCGTGTGTCATGGAAACTGTAAGGGAACCTCCAGGAGAATTTGCCCACTGAGCATTTGTGGCCCACCTGAGAGTCCCTGAGATTGTTGGGAGGACTTAGTCAAATAACATGGTGGGATTATTGTAATAATAATTATTATTTTGTCAGCAGCAACATGTTCTATGATAGTTAGAGTTATTCATTTTTATTATGGTTTATCTTCAACCCTGAATCTACCATGAATTACTTTCAAGCTGTTCCATCAGGTTTATCTCCACTGTGGAGTAGGAGGGACCTTGATGGGTAACCTTGGGCAGGTCACTTCACACTTTTGAGCTTGCCTTTCTTGAGTCACAGGGGAGCTAATTATGTTTATTTGCAAGATTGATGTGAAAACAAAATGCGAAAGCTCACGTGAGGATGTTTGATGCATCCGTGGATCCCCAGTAGGGAGAAAATGCAGACGGGCAGGATGTCTGTGTTCTCCACAGGCCTCCTCACCTATGTAGGCACTAAATTTGTTTTTTCTTTCTTAAGTAAAACTTGTTCAGCCCTGTCTGTAAGCCAGGAACCAGGCTAAGAGCTTTCCTTGAATTTTCTTGCTTGATCCTGATCATTCTTTGGGTTAAATAGAATCATTATCTTCCTCTTTTTACCTATGATGAAGCCAAGGTCCCACACTCAGGTCCTGCCTCCAGGCGTGTGCTCAGCGCAGAGCAGAACAATGGACTTGCCCCCTAGCACTGGGCCTCGCTCTCCCCGTTCTCTCTGCTCGGTTCCCGGGTTATGAAGACGCATGAACTTGATCAGGCCGGGCTGGAGCCCCAATTCATCATCATCCGCGCACCTTTCAGAAAGCCCCGTGCGCTGTAAGAAGAGTGGGCTTGGTGTCATGCAGCATTGTTATGATTAGAAAGAACAGGCAAGGCTGCAGAATCGATCCAGGAGTCGGGAGTCCGGCTCCTTTCAGAAGCTTCCAGAGCGGGGCCTCGGAGGGCGGGACAGCCAGTCTGTAATGATGAAGGATGACCTGGCCGCAGCACTGAGCCAACGGGAATCTTCAGGGCCTGGAGGTCCTTGTTAGTTCAATGAGATGCTGGCTGCAGAGCTCCCACCCCATGTGGTGGCTGGCACAGGGAGGCATCGCAGAGTGGAGGAGCAGAGGTTCTGGACACGAGTGGCTGTGAGAAGTCCTGTGAGATGGCTCCCAGACTGGCAGCCATCTAGCTACCTGCAGCCAGTGGGATCATAGTCAGACACCAAGTGCCCAGGGCATGGCCTGTCCATTGGTCCCTTTTCAAGAGAAGGCTCGGGCTCCATCACAGCACAGCAGATATGCCCCGTGAACAGGTGCAGATTTCCTTCCTCCGATCTTCACTCCACTGTGCCACCTGCTTGAGGGCCCCGGGCCTTGTTCCTGCTCCACCCCTTCTCCAGGAACAGTGAGCATGGATTGACTGTTCAAAACTCTTAGCTCATTTAATCCTTGCAGTAGCTCTATGTGGCAGATTATATTATTAGCCCATTTTACATTTGCAGCAATTGAAGCACAGAGTTTATGCATCAAAGGTTACTCAGCTGGTTAGCGGTTTCAGCAACTTCAAGGCCACACCACTCATTCTAACAGCTCCTCAGCCTCTCCCTGGATGCCAGGGTTTAGCTCAGGTGCCACCAGCTCCGGGAAGATCTCTTGCACCTGCAGATGGAGCAGCCTCTCCTCAATTCCTGTTTACTCCATTAGAATGACACAAAAGCTTTGTGTCTGCCTCTCACATTAGACTTCGAGTTCCTCTGGGGCAACAACTGTATCTGATGCCTCCTCGTTTTCCAAGAACCTAAGTGGAGTCTCTTCCTGAAGCTAACCTCAGTTACTGTTCATTATAGCCTTGGATAAGTTGTTCAACCTCTTTGGCCTGACTATATTAGTTGGGGTTCCCAGAAAGACAGAACCAACAGGACATATTGAGGTAGGTAGATAGATGTGAGAGAGAGAATTTATTAGGGGAATTGGCTCATGCCATTATGGAGGCTAAGTCCTACTATAGGCCATCTGCAGGCTGGAAAACCAGGGGATCCAGTAGCACGTAGCTTAGACCAAGTCTAATACCTCGGAACCAAGGAAGCCTAGTATAAATCTCAGTCTGAGGCCAAAGGTCCCAGAGTGAGGACAATGAGGCAAGTTGTGGAGTCTAAAAGCCAGAGAACCTGGAGACACACAAGGGCAGGAGAAGAGGGCATCCCAGCTCCAGAAGAGAAGAAGAACTCACCCTTCCTCTGTCTTTTTGTTCCATGAGGACCTTCAGCTGGTTGGATGGTGCCTGCCCACTTTGAGGGTGGATTTTCCTCACTCAGTACACAAACTCACACTCCAATCTCTTCCAGAAACACTCTCCCAGACACACGCAGAAACAATGCTTTGCCAGCTGTGTGGGTCTCTTAATCCAGTCAAGTTGACACGTAAAGTTAAGCATCATGCTGACCCTCAGGGGATGATGAGGGCCAGAGGAGATAATGTTTGCAGAACTCTCAGCACACTGCAGGCACCTCGGGCTGCAGAAGGCCAGCCCAAGAGAGATGAATGGTGTCCATCCTGTCCCAAGAATTCCAGCCCCTCTTGACACCCCCAGGCTGGCATCGATGCCCACATCACATGAGCATCCTCTATGGGTACCATCCTGCCAGAGCACTTCTAAACTGTGGGAAATTCATGGTCCCCAGCCTGAGTCTGAGCCTGCACTTTAACAAGTGCACTATGAAGAGTTCCATGGGTGAAGGAGGGACTTCCTAAGTCACTTGGCTTAGATGGATTTTGGATTCTTGAAGGCCCAGATACACACCGAACCATTTCTATAAGCTTCAGCACAGGATATGCTGCTGAACATTATGGATGCTGGAGGCCCCGGCTACGCTGCATCCTTGCCCCTGTCCCTGGGGAGTAGCTCTCTGGCATATGTGCTTTTCCACCCAAAATCTCATGTTGAAGTTTCATTTCCACTGATCAATTGAATCTTGGAATGCAGGGTTCCTTTGAGGCCCATACTCTGAGAACCATCTGCAGGAGAGGCAACACAGTGGGTGAGGGTCCCTGGCACAGGTGGACATTATACCCATGCAAGCCTTGTTAATGCAAGTTTGTGTGCACCATGCTAGCTCTGTGACCTTGAGGATGTCCCTTCAACTCTCTGGATCCCCATTTCCTCATCTGTGAAGTACATGGGATTGCACCAGTCACACTTCCCTTCTCACTCTGACATGCCACTGTTCTGTCTGTCCACTGGTGCCTGATCATCTCTTTCATAACAAAAAGCAAGCAGGATGGGATAGGATTGCAATCGAGTAATTACAATCTTTGTAATTGAAAAATCATCATAAAATCACTAAGCTGCTTGCAAAGTGTTCAGGTAAATGATCTTCATTCATTGTTACAAGTTGAGTCTGCATATAAAATTGGCAAAGCCCCAAACAGCTTAATACTTCTAGAAGAGAGGTTGACCAACAAGGCCTGCCCCTAAATCCAGTCTGCAGCCTGTTTTTGGAAATAGAATTTTATTGGCCACACAACGACAGACATTCGTCTTCATACTGCCCATGCTGCTTTTGTGCTATCGGCTGAGTGGTTGGAACAGAGACCCTGTGGCCTACAAACTTAAAATACTATCTAGCCCTTTACAGAAAAAGGTTACTGACCCTTGTTCTAGAAGACACACAGTGAACTTAGCCAAATATGTATCTCATATGTGAGAGTGTGTCCTCTTGGCCTGGCCTCCAAGGTATCTTCTGAGTTTCCTCTACTCATACCCTGAGTTTCAGACATAACAACCCACCCACTTGTGGTTCCATGCACACTCCTTGCCTTTGCCTGTACTATTCTCCTGCCCTAACAGCCCTTCTTCCCAGCCTTTCTTAGCTCTTCCCCACCGTGGTCTCCTCTGTGAAACCTTCAATCACCTTGCTGAGGCTATTTTGAGCCCTGGAGGCCACTGTGTGTGCCCTTCTCTGGCATTTAATGTCCTAACTTCATTGTGGGATTACTTGTCTCTTTCTTCCATTGGACCGTGGGCTCCTAAAAGACCAGGGCCTTGTCTTTCTGGGTCTCTGAAGGTTTTCCCAGGCCCCAACAGTGTCTAGCATGTGCTCTGTGCTCAGCACACACGATTGAGTGTGTGAATAATGATATCCCACCGAGCTGTGAGCACTCGATCAACGCTAACTCGATCAATGCCTAAGTAGGATCTTCAGGAAAACTTTGTTATACTTTTAAAATTTAAAAAATATGATTGCCAGCAGGTTAATAAAAACCTGCAAATAGCATTTCAAAGAAAATAATGGGAGTCTAGGACAATGGCATTATACAATTTTGCAGCATGTGGCGAATTGAAAATAGCCTGGCCTTTGTTTGGCATCAGAAGTGTGCACCAGGAAGCAGAATCTTAGGGCCCATCTTAGAAGTCTGTCTGCCACAGGAATGAAAGAGGAGGACTTCCAGTTAATTCCAAGAAAGATTACAGTGTTTTGCCCCAGTTACTCCTGACACCTAAGTTATTAAATCTTTGAGAATTTTAGAATCTTAGAATAGAAGGGAACTTAGAAGTGTTTTAGTATTTTTGAGTGGTCCCATTTATCTACTCCTTCCCAGACCCATGAAAGCATCACTCAGGCTAACAACCCCCTTCCTGCACCAGCAGGCAGACATGCCAGTCCCTCCTGCCCAAGGGTCATTATTATCACGTGTGTGTGTGATAGAGAGAGAGAGTAAGAGAGAGAGAGAGAGAGAGAGAATCATCTCTTTATTCTTCTTATAACCTATTTATGTATCTCCTAACACTATATTACTTAATTTTGCCTTTTAAAAAGCTTTACTTAAGTGTAATAATACTGGATATATTCTTGTGTAAATGCTGCCTTCACTCAACAATTTGCATGTAGGGTTGAGCTGGGTAGATGTGTTTCGCTACCCCGCCATCATTTTCTCTTCTAGATATTCAATTCTCTGAATGAACAATAGTGTGTTTATCTAAAAAAAATAAATAAATAAAGGTAGGCTTGGTTTCCATAATTTCCACGCAGAGCTTTCTTGGGGATCTGGCAATAGGGACTGGGCATGGCCCGGTGGCTGGTGAAGAATCTGGGATCCAGTTCCTTTGCTATTTCTTGTGGCGGCATCAATTTCACTGCGGGTGTGCTGGACAATTTACTGCCCAAGTGAAAAGGAAGTGGTCATTGAAAAGAAGAGGAAAGGAAAGCACACTGGAATCTCCAAAGGCCAGAGGGACCAGCAGTGGAGACACAGCCTGTGTCTTCTCACCTATTAACACTACAAAGTCTCCCCAAGACCCAGTCCTGCCCTGTGGGAACTTAACGTCTGGGACACATCATCAGCTCATGTGGTGCCTCAACTGAACCCAGCCCCTTCTATTCTGAGTTCTCTGTGTCTGGGAGAATCTTAGAATTTTGTGCAAATGCTTGGAAAGAGCTCCCAGAGAAGGGTGCACAGACGTGCTAGAAGATGAGAAGCCATGCTTCGAAGAATGCCATGGCAGATTAGTCGCCATGGTCATGCCGTCCCACCCATCCTCCCACTCTTCTCTCCTACTCTTTGCAGTCTGGGCTTTTTTGCCCAAATCTTGACTCTCCCTCCAAGAATGCCCACCTGGCTCCCTGCCAGACACGTTGAGGGCTGCCTTCTGAGAGCCTTGCAGTTGCTTACCTCTGCTGGAGCTTTCCTTTAGAACTGGAGTGGCCACCACGGAGTCCCACTTGCTTAGGTCAGCAGTGGTTTCAATACCTCGTCACTAAATTGACTGAGGTGGATGGGGGGAGGGGCCGGGTAGGGAGAAACCCATCAAATGCTGGTTGTCAGGAAATGGCAGGAAAAAGGTACATCAGCCGAAACAGCTGGGGCACGTTTGGGGATTTATTTATTTATTCTTTCTTTTGCTTAGCTCTAGCTTGAATTTCCAAACTCACTTTTCAATTTCAATCTAAATGCCAGTTGCAACGAACAGGATGTAAGGAACGAAAGGAAGAGAAAGTCAATGTTCAATCAGGTTTTTGTGTGTACATGTGCTTTTATTTTTAAGAAAAGACAAGTGAACAAATGGAGGGGGGAAACCCCAAAACAGGATAGAATTTTTGATTTGAGCTTTGGGCAAATATGTTGCTGATGAACAGAGAATTCTCAGTATTTGGTTTATTGCTTATACCGGGAAAGTCAGATTTGGGGTTTTATCTCTATTTAAAACTTTTAGGTTGACTATATGTATTGTCTTTATAAGTTAAAATGGCCTCATATTGGCATTTTAATATGATTCAAACTAGTATATATTAATTTGTAATGATTATCTGACTAATGTCTGTTTCCTGCCCTGATCTAGAAGCTCCACAGGGACAGGAATCATGTTTGCTTTTTGTTTACTGAAACTACCAGGATGTCTCGTAAACAGTGTTTGTTACTTATGTCGTTGAAAGAGTGCAAAATGACCCAAGACCGGGGAGTCACAGACCTGTAGGGGCTGCGAGTAGGGGCTGACCCACCTGGCTGGGGCAGGAGTATATGTGAATATGTCCTGTCCAGCATCAGGACTCCAGGGTGGATGTGACAACAGTCTGTGGGGCAAACGGTATGTCAGGCAGAAAGAGGTCCTTGGTGTCAGCATCTCAGAGGGACAAATGTGAGGGATTCCTGCAGTTGTTGCAGGGCAGCCTCTCTGGGAAGCAGACTCCGAGATGGACATGAACATTCAAGGAGTTCATGTTCAAACATGCATGTTTGGTCGCTGAGGAAGAATTATGAGAAATGGTGAATTGATGCTCTTTGAAGCCATGCAGTTTGGGGGAGGTTTGCTCTGCGGCATACGTAAGCCAGTGAGTACTGACCTTCGCCTCCTGTCTCCCCCGGGAGAGACACATGCAGGGACACACACACAGCAGAATTAAATGAGAGAGTCCGGTTGAAGAATCCCAAATCTTGACTTTTTATCTTGCATGCTCATGTTTTATGTAGATGTGAAGGCTTCAGCACTCACCGGGGGATTTAAGTCAGCCTTGTCCTCCCTGGAGGCCTCATTTTCTGCGCCTCTAACACAAAGGGCTTGGGCCAGTTCCTCAGGTCCTTTGCAAATCTAGCCTTCAATGTTCTATATACCACTGAGCACGAGGCGGGCCTGTCTTTGTACTAGGCCCCCAGGGAGGTAAGAACAGAGATGAAAAGTACCACCTCTGGCCTTGTGAGTTTGGATCCCAGTGGGGAGCATGCCTCATACTAACACCGACTAGATTCCTGTGGTGGGGTGCAGTCAGGGACACCTTTAAGGTTCTGTTGTTTTTCCTTCAGTCTGGGCCAGCAGGCAGGGGTGTGAGTTGCCAGACAGATATTCACCTCTCTCTGCTATCTGCCTGAATATACACTGGACTTGAACTCCTGGGCTCAAGCGATCCTCCTGCCTCAGCCTCCCAAGTAGCTGGGACTACAGGTACACCTCCACACCTGGCTGTAAGCTTGATTTTGCAATAGTAAGCAAAGGGGGTGGGCAGTGCTCTCTGAAGTGGTGTTTTATGGCTGAGACCTACAGTGTGAGATGAAGGTAGCCCCTGAGCAGCCAGAAAGTTTGCTCCAGACAAAAGGACCTGAGCACAGAACAGGCGTGGCAGTGTCAGGAATGGAAGGAAGACCACTGTGGCTGCAGAACAGTGGATGGGGGTGGTGAGGATAAGGTCAGAGTGGCAGGCAGAACCCACGTCACTAAGAGTCTGATAAGCCATGGGGAAGAGCCAGGACTTTTTTTCCTGATGGTGATGAAAAGGCAATGAGGTATGGCATGGTTTGTTTTATGTCTTTGAAGCTCCCTGGTTGTTGCTGTTTAGAGACAGGATTTCAGGAGGCAGGAGTGGGAGCCAGGATCGAGGGATTCAAAGGGGACCAGGACAACTACCAATGAGCCTCATCTGGGCCTCAGGAGCCACCAAAATTGGGTCAAGCGTCCACCCCCACATCAGTCCTTCCAGGGCAGGGAAAGGTAGCCTCAGCAAGCTTAGCACCAAGGCATTAAAATGGGAATTAGGGTGTCCGTGGACATAGGAAGGGCTGGAGAAGGCAGGTCTGGAAAGGAGTATCAGAGGGTCACCCTCGGGGGGCTGGACAAGTTGGAGCTTGTAGGAAGAGCAAGAAGCTGAGTTTCTCTGGCCACTGGCCTGGGATCACAGAAGGCAGTGGAGGTTTGGAGGTGGGCCCGTGGCCATGCTGCTCCTGGACAGCATCCCTCTAGGTCACCACTGCCTCTGTGGACTGATGCCGAGCACCTGGAGGGGGGCTCAGGCCCTGAGAGTGAGCAGGGTCGGCCGCAGCCCAGTGAGTAACTCTGCACCTGCCCCTTCCAGAGTAGAGTGGCCTCCGCCTCCCTGCCACCTTCCAAACCATGCAAAGCTCTCTGCCCCCCAGCTCCATCCAGAGCCACTTGGGAGGGGATCCCCACTGCAGACAGAGCACAGTGCCGAGACAACAGCAGTCAGCCAAGCCCCTGCCTCACCTAATTTGCTCAAATGATTTTCATTTGCTGCAAATTATCTGCCTTCACACAATGGGAATTTTGTTTGCTTTAAGCCTCCCAGCTTCATAGTCTGTGGCCTTCTCACCAGAGAAAGATGGAGTCTTGTGTCTGTTGAGAATTTTGGGGGAAGAACTCTGATGGACCTGGATCAAGTCAGCTCCCCAGACCTAGAGGAGGGGGTGAGGGGTGGGAAACTGAGGAAATGTGGCTACACAATGACTTTGGAGAGGGGCTGGGGGTGGGATGAACAGTTTCTAGGAAAATTGGGCAGGGGGTGTCCTGGATAGACAATACTACAGAATGAACTTGCTACGGTTTGTGCGACTGTGACTTCTCCAAAATTCATGTTGAAACTGAATCCCCAGTGCAACAGTACTATTATATGTTGCCTTTGGGAGGTGATTAGGCTCTGCCCTCATGAATGCAGTAGTGTCTTTATAAAAGGGCTCAGGGGACCCCTTCCCTTCTGCTGTGTCAGTACACAGTGTTTATCCCCTCTGGAGCACACAGCAACAAGGCACCATCTTGGAAGTGGAAAGCGACCCTCACCAGACACCAGACCTGCTGCCACCTTGATCTTGGACTTCCCAGCCTCCAGAACTGTGAGAAATAACTTTCCAATGTTTATACACTACTCCAATCTGTAGTGTTTTGTTTTAGCAGCACAGATGGACTAAGACATCAATGTGTCACTGTTGAGTCCAGGGACATAGGCGAGGGGAGGTGATTTCCTTGAGAGCCAGGGAGCAGAGAGGCTTAAAGGTGGGGTGGGCGGGGAGAGAGAGAGAGACATAACCAAAGGTCTGATCCAGAGAAGCCAAACCTGTTACCAGCCCAAAGAGCAAACCCAAGGTCAGTCTCGGGGGATTCGGATATAAGTCAGAAGCTGAGCAAATGCTGGAATGAGCTAGAGGTGAGTGCAGGCACCAGGTGAGGGGCCCTGAGGCATGTGTCTTTGGAGTGGCCCAGATGGTTTGATTTAGACTGTAACTGCTGTAGCAGGCCTGGGAAGGAAAGTTAGTGAGTTGTTCCTGAGCAGCTGGGGAAGGGTCCTGGAGGCGGCAGGGTTCTTACATGGTCCTCATCATTTCTCTGGGTTGAGTGTGCTCTGCTTTCCTTTCTGGACTCACTTCCCCACATTTTTGGTCTTTAGCACTTCTGCTTATAAGGTAAGAAGACAGAGGTTCAGAAGAGGTGCCTCTGGGCTGATGATACCAGCTCTCATTAGCTCTGCCTTGCTGTGGCCTGTGACCACCAATTCACATATGATTTATTGCTCTCACTCACCTATGATATATTTTTTTCATTAAAAAAATTTCCCCCTAGCTTTATTGAGGTATAATTAGCAAATAAAAACCGTAGACATTCAAGGTGTCCAACATGATTTGGTATATGTATACATTGTGAAGTGATTATCAGTATCTAGTAATCAACATATCCGTCACCTCATACAGTTCCTTTTTTTTGGTGAGAACATTTATGATCTACTCTCTTAGTAAATTTCAATTATTTAATATTTTATTATCAACTATAGTCATCATGCTATACATTACAGCTCTAGAACTTATTCCCATATAACTGAAAATTTGTACCCTTTGACCAACACCATCCACTTTTCCCAACCTTTAGCCCCTAGTGACCCCTTTCTACTCTCTGCTTCTGTGAGTTTGACTTCCTTAGGTTCACATGTAAGTGAGATAATGCTGTATTTGTCTTTCTGTGCCTGGCTTACTTCACTTGTATAGTGTCCTCCAGGTTCATCCATGTTGTCACAAAGGACAGATGACAGGATCTTCTTTTTAAAGACTGAATAATATTCCATTTCTCTCTATCCATATATAATATATTATATATTCTTATATACACATATATTATATACATATATATAATCTCCTAATTTTTTATCCCTTTATCCATTGATGGACACTTCTATATCTTGGATATTGTGAATAATGCTACAATGACCAAAATATATAAAGAATCCATACAACCCAGTAGCAAAAAAAAGCCCCCCAAAACTAAAACTCCCCCCAACCCCTCCCAAAAATAAAACAATTAAAAACAGGGGAAAAGACCTCATATTTATATCATTACACCCATTTTATAGAAGACAAAACTGGGGCTCAGAATAAGGAAGAACTGTTCCAGGGCTACCCAGCTAAGGCAGTGTGATGACCACAGTTCTAAAGCAGATCAGCCCGTACCTGCATCTTCTCATTGCATTTCCACTGACTGGGATGGGGGTGGGGGAGCCATCTGTATGCTTGTATCTCTCACTTTGTTGGGATTAGAATCTTGCCTTTCCCTTCTGGGACTAGCAAACCCTGCAATCATCACTATGGTGTGATGTTTCTTAGCCATGTCAAGAAGATCAATTAGCCAATCTCCATGGCTCCAGCTCTCTGCAGACTTCAGCCACCTGGCAATTGTCCAGTCTCTTAGCCTGGCAATTATTTCCTTGATGGAATCTTTAATTTCTCCAGTTCCCCTGGAGACTTTGAATGAAGTGGGAATGAGGTGACCCATAGTAATATTAAATTCTGTGTCTTAGTTGTTCCAGGGAGGTGGATTGGGACATGGATGGCCACAGTGGAGCTCTCCCAATTGTCCTTCTGCACAATGCTGAGAAGGAAGGGCAGCCCGAGACATCTTAGTCTAAGAAGGTCCTAGCCCTTCTTAGTCTCTGCCTCTTAGTCTCTGTGGATGTCTCCTCATTTGTAAAATGGTGATGACAGTCACAACCCTGACTGCTGCTTGCAAAGTTGGGAAGACCTTATGAGGTGAGAGCTACAGAATAGCGACATAAATTTGAAGCATTTCTCAAATTTCAGTGTGTACAGGATCACAAGGGATCTTTTCCAAATGAGGGTTTGTTTTGAGCCAGTAGGGCTGAGGCAGGGCCTGAGACTTGGCATTTCTAACAAGCCCCAGAGGATGTTGGGGCACTGACAAGGGGACCACACTTTTCATAGCAACAGTGTGAGGAACCGAGCAGATGGCAGGCATGAGGGTGGATTATTTGGGGAGACAATGAGGCCCCAAACTCATAAAAAGTTTACTAACAGAAAAGCAAAAGCACCAAGGGGAGCCCAGAGTCATAGAAAGAGGAAAGAGAGAGAGAGAGAGATTGATGTTGGGCACCAGGCTCCATGCAGTGAGCAGACAGCTCCATGAATTGGGGTGGGTGCCTACATTTTCTAAGCATGTACCATGTTCCAGAGCAGGTGATGCACAGCGGACTAGGGAGGGAGATGCTTTAGTCCTGTTTCACCATCCACCAAACTGGACCCAGAGAGATTGGGTCCCTAAACAGAGTCATACTGTACCAGGGACAGAGCCAGGATGGGATCCCAGGCTGTCTGGTCCCAAGCCCATGGCATCAGTTTACTGGAAGTGGTGGGGGGAGTGGAAACGGGATGTATGTAGCAGGGGGTGCTGGCGCCCTCAGGAACCTGCAGGATGGGAGCCCAGCTGAAGGCCGGCAGTCTCCAGGCACTGCCCCCACGGGGCACTCTCTTCTCCCCTCTTTTTGGTCATGGAGACTTGGCTCAGTCGTCCTGTCTACTCAGATCAGCCATGAAGTCATCTGCTGTGACACCCCTCTGCCCCGACAGGCCCCGCTGCCCCGACAGGCCCCTCCCTGGCAGGGCCAGAGGTCCATCTCAGTGTAACCCTTTGTAGTGAGTGCTTATAATTTTATGTTGCCTCAGCATCCATTTTTAAATACAAGGTTAACTTTCCCACACTAGAAGCAGGGCTCAGTCACCCTGACACAGTTTCCAAAACTGTACTCCACATGAGTGGCTCTTGCTGGTGGCCAGAGATAAAACTTGGAATCATTTCTCTCACCTAGCTGGCCGGGCTCCTGGATTTCCTGCCACTTCCATTTTTATTAACATTTTAATTATTAAGGATGCACAGATGAATAGATAAACAAAACATGGTAGATATACACAATGGAATATTATTCAACCATAAAAAAGAACAAAATCCTGTCATTTGCAACAACATGGGTGAAACTCTCTCTGCCTGTGCTGTGTCCCAGGCCTGTGTGTGTGTGTGTGTGTGTGTGGTCTCCAGGCCTCTGCAGTACCCCCAGGGTTTATAAGTACTAAAGAGCTTTACACTTTCACATTACACTTGCCACTGAAGCTGTGCCCGCAATCTGAACCCTGATGGTGACTCACGCAAGTGGGTCTCCTGACAGTGATCTTTTGTCCCAGCTTCTCAGCTGCTGGTGACAGTGGTTACCAGCTGAGTTGATAATAAAGCTCAGTTTCATTCAAAGCACCCTCTTACTGCCTCGCCCTGGAAACAGATCAGAAGGCAAACTCACATAGCCAGCATGGGGCGAGCGGATGCCCTCATCACCCCCACCTTGAGTCTCGGTTCCCGGGGGCCATATGACAACATTCCAGCCAATGGGTGTGAATGGAACGTGCAACCTCCAGGCCACATCTTTTCAATAAGAAACTGCTTGCCTCTGAAGACCTAATCCCAACCCCACTCCTGCCTTTTCCTCCAGCTGGAACTTAGATGTGGAGCAGATGCACTAGCATCAGCCATGCAGGTCAGGGCAAGAAGGCAAAGTGGCAGGAGTGAAGATCCGGAGCCTGGAATCCTCCTGGAGCTGAGCAGCCACCTGCCCTGGACTTGCCACCTCCTGACCATCACTGGCAGGAGAGAAACAGGGTCTCATTTGACTTCTATTAATGTATCTTTGGGCCTCTGTCATAGCAGCTTAGCCTGTCCATTAACTAATTCATATTCGGTGGTTTAGAATCTTCAGCATCTCCTGAGTTATTTTAGTATTTTAAGTCTTCATTTCCTCAGGGATTCTGTTTTTAGCCTTCCTGACCAAGTCAACTCTCTCTATAATGTGTTCTCTTATTTCCACATACCCCTTTGTCAAAGCACTTCTGATTATAATTTTGCATTTATAGTGTAATTCTATAATCAATGTTTAGCTTTTCCACTGGGCCTTGAAGACAGGGAATTCCTGTTTCTTATTTTTGCTCACCATCATATCTCAGCACCTAATACAATGCTGGCATGACTATTTTTTCAGAGGAATGAAACAAAGGATCTCAGTGATCAAAGCACACAAGCTTCCTGAGTTTGGAGTCAGAGGGAGGTAGAAATGGCTCCTAAGGAGATAGAGATGCTTTGTCGGTGTGCTCACCCCTCACTGCTTCTCCTAGCTTACCCCTGTAGATAAATGGCACTGCCCTCCTAGAGGCCTTGGGTCCCCAGGTTCCAGAAAAAGAAAAAGGACTGAGCCTAAGGGGAAGTTGGGCTCATTGCACTTTCCTGGAACCCTAACAATAAGAAGGCATCTTATTGACCATCTGAAAAACTCACTCTCTAAGTTGTATCTAGGGTGTCACCTTCTCCCGGCTCTTCCCAGAGCCCTCCTAGAACCCCTCTGCACAGCCCCATGGATGTGCCTCTTCTTAGCAATAAATGCAAATTTACCGATGTTTGGAAGTATGGGGCACACTTCTGGAATCCTCCAAGGGTCTGTCCCTGACCTGCTGCTGTCACCTGTGAGTACTGGAGTGTGTATTTCCTACAAACAAAGACACTCTCCTACATAACCTCAGTGTACCCATCAAGATCAGTGGATCAGTACGGATGCATTTCTGCCATTTCATCCTGACACACCAAAATTTCCCTAATTGTTCCAATAACATCCCTTATAGCAAAAGGATCCCCCATTGCCTAGTGGTCATGTCCCTTTCGAATCCTTCTTTCCCTGACTTGGATGGCCTCAACGCTTTGGAAACTTTCAGGCCAGTCCTTCTGTAGAATATCCCTCACCACAAGGTGACGTTTCTTTGATGTTCCCTCCAAGTTAGATCCAGGGCACACAGCTTTGGCAGGAATATTGCAGACGCGATGCTGTGCTCACGGCTTCCACTTGTTCCATCACTTGAGTAAGACGGTGTGCTCCAACCCGCTCCACTGTGAAATGTCTTTCTCTTTGCAAGTAATAGGTATTTTGTGGGGAGGTTACATTCAAAATGTGTAGTATCCCCTCTCTCAAGAAGAGTTCAATGTGCTCATTTATTTATCAGTATAGAATTGTGGTTTCCTGTTTTATTCTATGGGTTATAACCTATTACTTTCATTCTGATGCCCTAGTTTCTCTGATTGGGTCAGTGGGGAACCACTTATGCTGCCTTCTATGTCCTTTGGACATGTCTCCACCATTCTTTTAACACCTACCTTGATCTCTGGCACGAGATGTCCCAAGTTTGTCTTGTACATTCCCTGTCTTAGCCCTGGAAATAGCCATTTCTCAAGAAACCCTGGCTCCTTTTGGAAGAGCGTCGGGCTGTGAGGTGTGCTCATCATTAATGGAGTGAGGCTGCTCCAGGCGCTCTCTCTTTGGACATTTGTGTCTATATTTATTTCTGTTTCTATATTGAAACCATGAGCTTATACCGATACATCCAATTCCAATCCATCACCAGAGAGTGTGTTCTAGCTTCCACCCCTTCGTAGTTGTAAGTCCTCCCTGATGGTGAGAATTCTGGCTTCTATCCCCTTCACATACCCACTCCTTTAATCAGTCCTCCTGGATGTAAAATCTCCTGGGTCTATTTCCACCACCTCCATCCCCACACAGAGGCCTCCTACTCCAGCTTGGGCTCTGACTGCCCTTCCAGCCATGCCTGTCTGCCCTCTTCACCCTGCCTAGGCTCCACACCCCATACTGGGCTCCTTCCCCAACACACAGGCCCTGCTATGCACATGGCTTTTTAAGACCTCTTTATGTATTTGCCTTCCCCACTGGGCTCAGCTCCTGTTTTAAGGCTGGAATGTGTATACTTCTGATTTATGAACCATTACCTGCTCCTGTGCCAGGTACACAGAAGGTAGTCTATAAGTGCTTGTGTGAGTGAAGGAGGAACAACATGGGCAAAGGCACAGAGGGGGGAGGAGGGAGGAAGCAAGTGCGTCAGTACTGACGGAGCTGGAACCCAGGAGAGCCGGAGAGGGGACCATGGTCAGATCACAGAGGGCTCAGACTTCTGTGGAAAGGGGCCTTTCTGTGCCCTCAGGACAGTGGAGAATTGATGACTGTCTTTAAGCCTGAGAAGTTCAGGTCTGGCCTGTGTTGTGGAAGCAGCTCCCTGGCCGGCCCATGGAGGAAGCACCACACAGAAGGGAAGAGAAACCCACAGGGCTGCAGAGTGACCCAGGAATGAGGCTGCACCCGTGTGTGAGTGTGCATGTGTGCATGTGCGTGTGCGTGTGTGTGTGTAGAGGGGCTTGGGGTGCACTCAGATGCACATCATCCAGTGCCACTGTGACCTTCCATCCTTAACTTTTAGTCATACAGTTACTTCTGCAAATGGAAATGCGGCCTCTCTCAGATGTGATATTTTTGATGCTCTCATGTATAAATGCATAAAAAAGAGATTCTTTTCATACTTCATCTACTTTCTTGTCAGTCTCAGCTTCATTTTCAATTCCCTACTTTAGTGTCCTAATTTCCTCTTTGATGGATTGCTTGATTCCATCCTTGTCGGCTCATTGCTGAAGGAAAGCGGTGTGGGGTTGTGTTCTCTTTCTCTCTCTTTTTTTTTCTTTTTTCTTTTTTAAATTCTAGAAGCAGCTGGGGAATGTGGTAAGTTGTACAGAAGGCAGGATCCAGAGTCTGGAATCTGTTTTTAGACTGTACATCGCATCCTATCTGCTCAGGGATGGGGCTGACCATTGGGCCTTCAAAAGAAAACTCTGAATTGAGAAATAATGAATGCTGAGTACATGCTGCAGACCCATATAGTACTATGTGCTGCAGACATTCTCTCACTTCTGATAAACTGATGTGCTTTCTTCTTTGGAAAATTTCTCACTATTTGCTCTGCTATTTTCCATTTTTCCTTGCCATTCAGGTTGCTCAGGGCTACAATACCATGCACTTGTAGCATACACTCTTCCCTTTACAGAACAGGAAACTGTCTTAGTCTATTTGTGTTGCTGTAAAGGAACACCTGAGTCTGGGTAATTTATAAAGAAAAGAGGTCTATTTGGCTCACTGTTCTGTAGGCTGTACAAGAAGCATGGAGCCAGCATCTGTCAGCAGCTGGTGAGGGCCTCAGGCTACTTCCACTCATGGAGGAAGGTGAAGGGAGCTCGAGTGTGCAGAGATCACATGGCAAGAGAGGAAGCGAGGCGGTGGTATTCCAGGCTCTCTTTAACAACCAGCACTCGTAGACACTAACGGAGTGAGAACACACTAACTTCTCCCAGGCAGGGAATCAATCTATTGATGAGGGATCAACCCCCATGACCTACACACCTGCTACTAGATTCTACCTCCTGTATTAAGAACAAATTTCAACATGAGGTTTTGGGGGACTAACATCTAAACTGTAGCAAAAACTAAGATGTTAAGTGATTCCCCCAGAAACTTAGCTAATAAGTCACAGAACTGGGCTGAAATACAAGTCTCTATATAGAATAGTGGATTTCAAATTTTAGAGTTATAAAAATAATTTTGAATCTCAGAGATTTTAGTGTGGCATTTTGGGAGGGGAACAGATCACTCCACTTTTTAGCATCAACTCTGCCATTTATTACCTTGTGTGTCACTCCCTTGTGTGACATCAGAGAAATTACTTAGCTTCTTTGAGTCTCAGCTTTCTCATTTGTAAGTTGGGGATACTATTCCTTCCTCACTAGCCTCACTAGCTGTTCCTTCTGCCCAAAATACTCTTCCCCATGTATGGTCATGGCTCTGTCTCACCTTCCACAAGATCACCCACTTTAATACTGCCTCTTGTACCCCCACACCTCCAATCCCCTCACACTGCTGCCTGGTGTTCTATGACCTTCTAGTGTGCTCCAGATGCACAAATTTATTGTGCTGATCACACGCTGGCTGTCTCCTATCCACCTCTGGGCTGTCAGCTCTGTTGGGCAGTTTTCCCCAGTGATGTGACCCAAGCACCTAGGAGATGCCAAGACATGCTGGATTGCTTTGAGGATTAAAGTTACCTTAGCACTTAGCACTGCTTTCACTGTGTAGCAAGCCTCTTGGCATTCAATGGTTATTATTAATTCCCCTCTCCCTGGGCTTTTTCCTGGAGTCTGCTTCCAGTCCCCTCTATACATCTTTCCTCCTGCCAAGGCTGTCCTGAAGCGTGCTTCCAAGCCTGGCACCAGCCTGCACTGGAAACTGTCACTATTTTGGTTTTATACCCAAGGGTTGGCAGAGCAAGGCATGCATTCTTCTTGATGGGTGAACAGAAAGGCTCCACTGGAAAAGTTTCAGAAAGAGGGGTGGCGGGGGCTGGTGGGGCTGCACCCTGCTTCCTGGCCCTGTGGAAGCCCCTGCCAGAGGCCCTATCCCTGCTTGGCTGCTCTTCTGTTTCCCCAGTGCCAAGGGCAATGCAGGGAATGGGCTGCCAAGCCAGGAGAGAGCACCTAGGCAGCATCTCCAAGAGCTGTCATGGGTCTGAGAGACCATGGGACAGGTGAGCTTCTGAGACTGAGGACAGAGCAGAGTGGTCTCAGTGTGCTTGGATTTGAAATTGTTATGGACTGAATGTGTTCCTCCCCCAAATTTATATGCTGAACCCCCAATCCCTCATGTGATAGTATTTGGATATGGGGTCTTGGGAGGTGATTAGGTCATGAGGATAGAGCCCCTATGCTGGGATTAGTGCCCTTATAAGAAGAGACAGGACAGAGCTTGTGTCCTTTCTCTGCTCTCCACCATGTGAGGACACAGCAAGAAGATAGCCACTTGCAACCAGGAAGAGGGCCCTCACCAGGACCTGACTATGACAGCATCATCCTGAGCTCGAACTTTCCAGCCTCTGGAACTGTGAGAAATACACTTTTGTTGTTTAATTCACCCAGTCTATGGCGACTTGTTATGACAGCCTGAGCAATTACTAACAAAGACAGGAACTCTGGGGCTAAGGACCACATTCAGTTTTTCCCCTCAGCCAGCGTCCAGCCCAGGCACCCAGGTGGGCTGGAGGCTTCCCCTGGCTGGAATAAGGCTGGACAGGCTGGGCCGTGGGACAGATGAAATAGGAAATGGTGTTGCATATTTCAAACTGTCCCCTGGCCCTAGACTGGGAGATATGCCCACCAACTGCAGAGGTTTCCTGTGAGCACCCACTTCACTTATAATTATGGTTCAGTATCTGCCTTCCCTGCTCAGTCATAAGCTTCCTGAGGACAGGACCATGTCGCTTGATCACATTATATCCCCAGCACCCAGCTCAATGTCTTGCATATAAATAGGTGTTAAATTAACTGATAGGTAACAAAATGTCAAAATGGAACTCTTTTTGTCCATAAATATAAGAGCTCACTTAAAACTGCTTTTGTACCTGTTACTGTTTCCTGGGACTGTCGTAACAAGTGCCGCTGACTGAGTGGCTTGAAACAACAGAAATTGATCATCTTACAGTTCTGGGGGCTGGAGGTCCAAACTCCAGGTGTCAGCAGTGCCACACCACCTCTGAAAACTGCAAAGATTGTTCTGTGCCTCTTTCTAGCTTCTGGGGCTATGCTGGCATCTGAGGTGTTCTGTGGCATGTAGGTCACCACTTGTGTCCTTCACATGCCTTCCTCCTCCTGTACACGTCTGACTCTGTGTCCTCTTTGTAGTGGCACCAGCCATAATTGTATTAAGGCCCACTTTAATGACTTCATCTTAACTTGATTAACCTCTGGGATGACCCTATATCCAAGTAAGGTCACATGTTGAGGCACCAAGGATTAGGACTTCAAGATGTCCTTTCTGGATATCCACCCTTAGCTCAAAGTTTACCTTGAGGATTAGAAAAGTGTTGAAACTAGAAAAGCTGAGAGAGAGTTGCACTTGAAGAGAGCTGTGAAATTCCTGTCCCCCTACCAGAGTGGAGCAGAGGAGAGGGGAGGGCTCCCTGTACCCAGAGTTAGTGAGAGGGACTTTAGGGGGTCCACTCGGAGAGCTTGACACATGTTCACTGGGGGCTGGGGAAAATTCAGACCTGTTGGCTTGGTTGGATCAGGGGTTTCCACCTGGCCCCTCCACAGTGGCTGGTGAGAAGATACCCATGATGAGAGTAGCCCCTCTCCCGTCATTTGTACAGCAAGAGGATGTGAGTTTCCTTTAGGGCATTGGCTGCTGCCGGAGGTGACTGTCTTGAGGGGACTCTCCTTCAAGGGTGGCCTTCCAGAGTGAGGGGCCCATGAGAGGTCAGGTGCTGGGCCCCCAGGGATGGTGGCTTAGAGGAAGGTCTGTGCCAGGTGTCAGGGGCTAGGCAGCATGGAGTTCCACTATGAGTGTGCTCCAGGGAAAGCAGTCAGCTTTGGAATGCCTCTGAGATCAGGATGTGCTTAGGCAGGACCTTCCAGACCCTACCTCTCCTTTCCCCAGCATGGACAGCTGGGCTGGGGTAGGGAAGAGGATGAGCCTAGGACAGAGACTGACAGAAGTGGAGCCCCTGGGATGGAGGACATCTTACTTTAAATGGAGTTGAGAGTTTTGATTACAAAGTGAACTGCATGTCTTAATTTGTGATCCAAGTCTGTTCTTGGGAATGAGAACTACAAAGAGTGTAGAGTCATCTTCTATTATCTAAGTGGGATATAATTATGGGACTTGCCTAGAACTTTATCCAAGAAGTAGGAAAGAGCATGTCCACAGGGACAGTGGAGCGGATGAGTAGAGTTGCTTTTGGTGTGCACCTCATGGAGTCACACCCTCTCAACATTTACGAAGAAGTAAACCTTGGTTAATTCTGTCCACAACCTCTGATGTAGTAAAGAGGACACTAGCATTGATAGACATTAGGAGTTCTGCCCATGGTTGTGTGATTGCTAAATATGTACGCAAGTGAGTCTGATTCTGCCACCCAAGCCTAACCTTGCTCCTACCCCACTCTGGTCTAGAGGAGTGATCTGAAATCAGGAAGCCTGGGGGCTCGGTCCTTGGCTCTATTGTTTTCTAGCTCTTACTCAGATCTCAGCTCAAATGTCGCCTCTTCAAAGAGGTCTTCCTGAGGGCCCATCTAAAGCACCACAGGGTCATGATCCCATTTCACTTCTGCAGGTCTTTGCTAATTTCTTCTCTTTCCCCTGCACCCACAATTGCTTCCAACCACCCTCCCTCCCTTCCTTTCTCTCTTTTCTCTTTCTTCAGTTTTTTCCCCTCTTTCCCCTCAGTAGGATTATATCTGTTGCGTGAGCTGTGGTGTCCATAGGGGCATGCCTGGCACACAGCAGGTGCTCTTGAGACAGCTGTGGAAAGGATGAAGGGGCAGGGGGATGTAAGCCCCATCACAGCAGAGCTGACCTGGTGGTATCAGGATTTGGGTTCCCAAAGAGCAGACCAGGAGAACTAAGTGCAAGGCAGGCATCGACCCATGAATGCAACGGGATTCTGGGTGTACACTTGAGGAAAGGAAACTATAGTCTGGAAAGCTGAGTGGAGCCCCTGATGGTGGGCAGTGTCAGAGCTCACAGTGACCTGGAGGCTTTAGGACTCTCTAGTTTAAAAAGACTGAGGCTAGGGCAGCATGGTGGACCAGCAGCTTTTGCTAGGTGGACAGTGGAGCCACTCAGAGATGACCTGCTGCAGCCAGAGCTCCTCCGGAATGAAGATCCTCCAGGGACTCGCATTGAGAGGCTGAGAAAGAGAAACATGGAGGAATAATTAAGGTTAATTCCACCTCTACTAATTCTATCGCTGGTGTTTATGGAGCACCTGCTCTATACCAGGCCCTATTCTACTATTTTTATTCACATGTGCTGATTATGACTCTTGGACGCTAGCAACGGAAATGTGACCAGAACTGATTCAGACAAAGAAACAATTTATAGACTCACATAACAGAAATCCAGGAGGAAGATCTGGTTTTAGTTGCAGCCATAGCGGGGTTTCAAATGCTATTGTTAGGGTCACATTTCTCTCTTTCCTCTTTCTCCACTGCTTGCTCTGTGGTACTTCTGTTCCCAGACAAGCTCACCTCTTGTCATTATGTAGCTGCTGTGGGCTCACACTCCTTCAGGGACAGAGAAGGTGTCAGCTCAGAATTCCCAGCAAAAGTCTCGTCTCCTCTCCCTGGCTCTGACACACCGCTGTGCCCATCCCTGGCCACTCTAGGGTGGTGACCGTGATACTTGGTTTAGGCCTAGGCCATATGTGGGTTGAGTCAACTCTACCAGAAGCATGTGTGCTGAGAGCAGAAGCAGAGGTGACACCCTCTCCTGAGGACAAATTGAGACATGGTTGCCACAGAAGGAGGAGGGATTCTGAGCTGGTAAAAGTAGCAGAAGCTCACTCAATATATCACCTAATTCTGCGGTCCCCAGTCCCCAGGCCATGGACTGGTACTGGTTCATGGCCTGTTAAGAACCAGGCCACACAGAAGAAAGTGAGTGGCAGGTGAGTGAGCAGAGTTTCATCTGTATTTACAGCCGGTCTCCATTGCCGGCATCACTGCCTGAGGTCCGCCTCCTGTCAGATCAGCAGCGGCATTAGATTCTCATGGGAGCATGAACCCTACTGTGAACTGCACATGTGAGGGATCTAGGGTGTGTGCTCCTTATGAGAACCTGATGCCTGATGATCTGAGGTGGAGCTGAGGTGGTGATGCTAGTGCTGGGGAGCAGCTACAAATACAGATTATCATCAGCAGACAGGTTTGACTGCACAGAGACCATAATAAATCAATTGCTTGCAGACTCGTATCAAAACCCTATCAGTGAGTGGCAAATTGCAATGTAAGAATAATAGAAATAAAGTGCACAATAAATGCACTTGAATCATCCCGAAACCATCTCCCCCCAACCTCCTTCCATGGAAAAATTATCTTCCATGAAACTGGTCCCCATTACCAAAAAGGTTGGGGATCACTTATCTAACTACTCCTCCATAAATAGTGAGTGACAGGATTTATGTCCATTTTGCAGAAGAGAACTCTGAGTAACAGAAGGTGAAATGACTTGCTTACAGGCACATAACCAGTCAGTGGGTCTCAAAGGACTTAGACTAGAAAAACCTTGGTTTAGTTTCTCACATATTCCTCTATTCTACCCTACCTTTTAAATTAGCCAGGGGATACATTCTAGCCCAGATGCCACCTCCACCATGAAACCTTCCTTTATTTCCCTAAATGGTTCTTCTTCCTTTAGGGTCCCAGAGCCTTTTATCTGAGCTTCTGTGATGTATGAGTTTTAATGCGTTTTGTCCAAAGTAACAGAATGCCTGTGTATTAGTTCTCTGTTGCTGCATAATGAATTAATCCACTACGTGAATTAAACAACACATTTATTATCTCACAGTTTCTGTGAGTCAGGAGTCCGGGCACAGCTTAGCTGGGCTTTTTGCTTAGGACCTCACAGCCTGAGGTGTGTTGGCTGGCGTGGCATTCTCATCTGGAGGCTCTACTGGGGAACAATCAGCTTCCAGGCCCACTCAGTTTGCAGGAAGAAATCATTTCCTCGCAGCCGGATGGCTGAGGGCTGTCTTGCAGCTGGCTGGAAGCCACCCTCAGTTCCTAGAAGCTGCCTGCTCTCCCCTGCCCCAGGATCTTCTGTATAAATAGTCACAACAGGGCTGCTTGTTTCCTCAAGGCAGGCAGGAGACTCTCCCTCTGCAGTTTTCCAGGAAGGAGCCTTACATCACAGAGCCCAATCAAGGGAATGGCATCATGTGGTCCGTGCCATGTCCCATCGGTTAGAAGCAAATCACAGGTTCCCCTTGCAAGGGGAGGGGATCACACACAGCCTGAGTCCATCACAGCCTGAGTAAAACTGCTTTAAACTGAAGGAATTCACTAAAAATTCTCATCAAACACAAGGCCCAGGGTCAAGTCAACAGCTTAATGATGCTGTTGAAGACCCAGATTCTTTCCTTCTTTCTTCTCCGCCATGTTTAGTGTGTCTTAAAATCCCACCATGGTCACAGATTAGTAAGTAGCCTCCACACATGACAAAGTGAAAGCAAGATCAGAAGGAGGCAGGGCTGGGCTATCTGTATCTTCTCATCAGGGAGAGAATGTTTCTCAGAAGTCTCCTGTCGGCTTTCCCCTGAACTCCATTGCTTGGAGTCGGGTCACATGGCCATTCTTAGGCACAGGGGAGTCTGGGACGTGAGGGTCTGGCCATTCCAGCCTCCCTCACAGGGAGAAAAGAATGACTATTGGGTGGCATTTGGCAGCGCAGGCCCCAGGACTAGACCCACTTGTGGGTCAAACCCATGAACACTCATCTCGGGGTCAGGCCCTCCAGGAAGTCCACTCGACGAGGCAGCTGAGGGGCTGGAGCCGCAGGTGGGAAGTGTGGATGAGAGACACTCACTTTTCTCCCCTCTCGCTGTTGCCTCCCCAGTGCTGAGGGTATTCTTTGGCATATAATAGGTGTTCAATAAGTGTTTACGAGGTCAGGGCTGAAAATGACTACTATCTGGGAAAAACCCTTTGAGGGTAAAACAGGGCCAGGACAATGTCCTTTGAAACTGATTTTGTTCTGGAGAGAAGTTTGCCGCAAGGTCCAGTCCAGATGACCAGATCAAGGGGCAACTTAGGATTCTTCAGAGAAACAGGCCAATAGGAGATGGAGATCTATATCTCTATATCTATATATCTATATCTATGCCTCTCTCTCTCTCTCTCTAAAGGAGAAAGAGAGAGAGAGAGAGAGAGAGAGAGAGAGAGAGAGAGGGAGAGAGAGAGAGATTGATTGATTTATGGTGGAAATTGGATTATGTGATTATAGACGGTGCTGCAAGACAGAGGCCTAGGAAAGCCAGTGCTATAGTTCGGTCTCAGTCTGAAAACCTGAGAACCAGGGGAGCCAATGGTGTAAGTTCCAGTCTGAGGCCAGAGACCTCTTGGAGAGAGACAGAGGTGGGTGCTGGCATAAATCCCAAGTCCAACAGCCTGAGAACTAGGAGCTCTGATGTCTGAGGGCAGGAAAAGATGGATGTCCCAAGATGAGAAGGAGAGAGAGAGTTCACCTTTTCTCTACCTTTTTTAGGACCTTCAGTAGATGAGATGGTGGGTGCCCACCTACACTGGTGAGGGAAGATCTTCTTTACTTAGTCTGCAGACTCAAAGGCTGAACTCATCCAGAAACACCCTCACAGACCCACCCAGAATGATCTTTTACCAGCTATCTGAACATCCCTTAGCCCAGACAAGTTGACCAGCACAAGTGGACAGCTGGGCATTTGGGGGAGAGGCCTTATCACATCTTCCCTGGAGCTCATAGCAGCAGGGGACTTCTAGGGTGCAATGTGAGAGCTGGGTTCAAATCTGACTCACTCTATCTAGCTGTGCAACCATGGACAAGTCACTTACCCTCTCTGAGCATATCACCCCTCATCAGTAAGAGGGGGAAAACAATAGCCTGTTTTTCAGAGAAGTTTTGGAATTTAGAGTAGATAGCTGTAGAAAGTGGTCAGTACATGGTAGGCATTCACTAAATGATAGTGGCAATAATAATAATAATAAGGCTGTTATTATTTCTTGTTCTTAGAAAACTAACATGTATTTAATAGGTGTTCATTAAATTATCCTGGTTGAGTTAATTTCTTTTTGATACTCAAAAGCACAGGAACATCCTGACTGTAGACAAAAAGGTTCACTCAATTAACTTCATGTTTTGTAGTGTCAATAAGGGAAGGGAAAAGGCATTTCTTTGCTTCATGTTTTTATGATCTCATCATGTGCTAAGGTTTTTAGATGGGAAAATGTGATTGTCAATTAAGAATCTAAAAAAGAGTTCCTTTTATTAAAACACACACACAACATAAGCACCGTATTTCATGCTGAATCGGAGCTGCTGCTGGCTGGCTGAAATTTACCGCCTCGTGTCCCAGCAGAAAGAATTTGCAGCCGGATTAATGCCCCTTTCTCTGGTAGTAAATCAATTTCATACATATGGCCATATTTTCACCAAGTGACAGGCAGCAATGGCTGCTATTTTGTAGTCGCAATAGAAAAACCCAGGGATAACTCCCAAGGCACTTTGACCTCCTCCACCAGTAACGTAGAATCATGAAATTTTCCCGGAGAGAGGCATTTTGGAAGGCTCAGCCCGGTAATTTCAGAGATGGGGAAACTGAGGTTGGGACCTTAGCGAAAGCACACTTTATCTCTTCATCAGTCTGCATTCCATGCCGCTGCCTCTGAGCCACGTAGGATGGTGCGAAGGGCCTTCTGGGGCCACTCTCCTCTTTGCCACCTAAGTTCTGGGATCTCTGGATTTCTTCCAGAGCCTTCTTCATGGCCTCATATTCTCTTGTCCTTCCCCTCTGCCTGCTGTGTTTTGACACTCCTGTGTCTTTCTCATGCTCCACTCCCTGCCCCCCAGCAGAGGAGCATTCTAGAACTGGAGTCATTTCCAGGTCCTGTTGAGATCCAGGTCCTCCTGGTGCAGGGCTGAAAACTGGTCCTGAACTCTGCTCCTCTGTTTGGGACCTAGGCCTGCTAGACCCCTCTCCACTTGGCCTGAACGCTACCCTCCACCCCTTTGCAGATGACCTGGGCCAGCAGTATGATGTGCTGCCACATGGTTCTGCTTTCTCTGTCACCCTGCAGCCCAGACCCTGCTGGAGCCCGCACTGGCCCTGACCAGCCAATGCACACAGCCCCTCTTAGGCACTGGACTAATGTGCTGGTCACTCTGCCCCAGGCCCCGGGACAACCCCTTCACATAGACCACCCGTCTTGGGCCCTGCCTAATCCTGGGTATATTTCTTCCTTCCCTCTGGGATCCCACTCATCTTTGATCTTTGGCTAAGCCCACCAGATGGTCCCTGATGAGAGACCTGGGCAGAAGCCATTTGGGATGAAGCCTGCTGGTCACCCATCCATGTCTGTTCTCTCCTTCTTCCCTAACAACAAAAGGATAAAATCTCCCATTTTGTTAGGGGGAACAATGATCTGCTAATAGAGTCCCTTTCCCAGACACCCTGCAGTTGGGTTTGGCCATGTGGCGAAGTTCAGCCAATGGTATGCAAATGGGAGTTGTTCCGTGGCTTACCAAAGTGCTCCTGCAAAGGGATTTTGTTCAGTTGGAAATCTCCTTTTGCCTTTTCTCGGTTCTCCTTCCTGCCACCTGGAATGAAGGAGCGGTGGCTAGAGCCCCAACACCCACGTCATGAGTGGCAAATAAGTTAGTCAAGACCCACTGCCAGCTGCAGTGCACTCTCCTTGCTTTTTGGCAGTTCCAGCTTCCCACGTGGGTCTCTGACATTCTGTCTAAAACCTTGGAACTTTTCTGGGACTTGCTTCCATGAGAGCCCCTCATGTCTCTCTCCATAGGACCCTTGACCAGTTCCAAACCTGCACGAGAAGTGCTGGCATTCTTCATCTGCCCTGGCTCCACCCTGAGACCACTGGCCTCAGCTCTCCTTACTACAGACGTCTGCCTCCTGCCTAGACTGGTGGAAACTGCAGACGCAAGTGTGCCAGGCACCAAGCCGGGGTTTATAGTGCATGGTGTATTTTGGACCAATCATAAAACAAGTCCCAGAGATGAGTATATTGATTGCATTTTCTCACAGATGAAAAGGCAGCCTCAGTGAGGTTCTGTAACTTCCCCGGCACCATTCATTTGTTCACTTACTTGCTAATTATTTGTTGCTCTCCTTCTACGTACCAGACACTTTCCTCATTGATGACGAAACAGACATGGACTAGCCAGATAATATTTGTAATATTATGTATTTGCTCTCTACACCTCCGACAAAGGTCTGATAACAAGAATCTACCTAGAACTCAAAAGAATTAACAAGAAAAAAATCAAACAACCCCATTTATAAATGGGCAAAGGAGATGAACAGAAACTTTTCCAAAGAAGACAGA
>CAUYRT010017534.1:0-46344 GCA_963574885.1 Lepilemur ruficaudatus | reverse complement strand
ATTTTCAGGCCTTTTGATAAAAATCTAGCCTCCAAAATATGTAAATCTTAGTTAGCTTAAAAGATTCAGAAGTGTTGGCATGGAGTTATGGATAAATTATAGATAAGCTTACTCCTCTGACATCCTTTGGAATGGGGTTATTGTTAACAAGAAATAGCTCAGAAGAGATTCAAGCAGACACTCAATATTAGGACTTTAACAATTTTTATAAAAGTTTCTCTTTGGGGATTAGGATTGGACTGACAGCCTCCTTCATTGTATGAACACCACATAATCAATAATACGGCCTAAGTTTTTCATTTCTCTACATCTGCGGTCCCCAACCCCTAGGCCATGGACAGGTACCAGTCTGTGCCTGTTAGGGACCGGCTGTAGTTACCCCACAAAACTGTCTTCCATGAAACTGGTCCCTGGTGCCAAAAAGGATGGGGACCACTGCTGTACATTGTCATAGAATCTTAAGATGTCATTGCTTAAGGAACTACTGGCCATAAAAGCATCCACCAGTTCAAAGTCAAGTAGAGCATCTTAGTGATTAAAAGTACTGCCTCATAAGTCGGGCTTCTTGGGTTCAAATCCTGCCTCTAACATTTATTTGCTGTGTGATCATGGATAAGTTCCTCCACCTGTCTAAGCCTTTTCTCTCAGATGGGAAAAGGAGATGTTAAAAGCATCTATCTACCTAAGAGTTGTTAGATTAAGCAAGATAATGCATGTAAAGCCCTCAGCATAGTACCAGGCAAATGACTGCTCAATATATGTTAGCTATTATTAAATAAGCATTTAGGGGAGCATCCTGGAAGATGGCAGACTAGAAGCAGCCTGTGCATGCTGCTCTTGAGAGGATCGAAAGTTGTAGAATAGGTGGGTGAACAGGCACCTACAGATGGCTCTTCTTGGAAAGAACATTGTAAAACTCTGGGGAAGCAATGGGGAACATTCAGAGTGAAGGAGAAGGTGAGGGAGCATTCATTCTCCAAGATCAAAGGGAACAAATTCACAGGTGGGGAAGGTCCAGGATAGAGCGCTGGGGATCCACGCTTATCACAGGCACTGCAGGCCAAGCTGTGAGGGCCGCCCCCACCCATGCACCACCTCAGACCTGGTCCTGTAGCTGCTTGGAATCTACACAGAGAGACTGCACTGGAGAGGAGGTGCAGCAGGGATTTTGTGGATTTTTGTGATTCCGGGTTTCTGCAACTGCCATGTTCTGAGCTCTCAGGTACAGCACGCCAGGACTACACGGGGCTCAGCTTTGCAACAGCAACCTTCACACAGGCCTGCTCAAGCCAGGGAGGGAGCAAGCAGAGCCGATGTTCCCCTGTGCTATGCCCTGTGACTGGGTGCCAAGCGTCCCTCTCCCCCAATGTGGTATATGAGCAGAGGGGGCGCCTCAGGTGCCACAGACACCACCTGAGAAGCCTTGCCACAACAGCCTCAGCTAAACCGAGGTGGGGGCGGAGAACAGTGACCCCCACACTGCTGCCCACACGATGTGGCTCCACCTCCACAGTTCCTGTGCTGCTA
This sequence comes from Lepilemur ruficaudatus, assembly GCA_963574885.1. Lineage (NCBI taxonomy): Eukaryota > Metazoa > Chordata > Mammalia > Primates > Lepilemuridae > Lepilemur > Lepilemur ruficaudatus. The sequence goes on along the minus strand of CAUYRT010017534.1, from coordinate 44,817 downwards.
GAGGTGGCCCTGGCCACTGTGGCTTAACCTCAGCCATTCCCAGCTGCGGTCTGACCACACAGCCATGCCCATGCAGCTCCTCCAGGCCATAATTCTGGCTCTGAGGCTCCTGCTATGTCTGGGCCAGAGGCTCCGCCCCTGAGGCTTCACTGAAGCTGCTGGCACTATAGCTCCATCCCCGGAGGCTTCACCCCTGCCCCTGAGACTGGGGAACTGCCCTGAGGTCCAACACTCTGCCAGAGAACCCCCAAAATCCAGCTGACATTACTCCTGCACCGGGCTCGAACACCCACAGCTCAGACACCCACAACCACTATCTAGATAGCCTTATCCAGCTGCCACTGTCACCTCTGTGGGGAGACCCCAGGCAGAGCAATCCCCCACAATGCCAGCCTCCACAGAGAGAGTCTCACCCAACCCCCAACTTGAGTTTCCAACAACGATCTGGGGAACAACCTACCTCCCCATATGAAGATCATCCAGCACGGGCTTGAACTGTGACAATCACAGGAGAAAGGGACAAAATAGAACACCTGCACTACAACCTCTTGGTGCACCTGTCCCTCCCCTGATGGGTCAACATTCCAGAGTAAGACACAAAAGCTCCACTAAGTAGCAGAGTTCTCATCTGAGGATGAGAAAAAAGAAGCAAAACAACTCTAGCAACATGAAAGAACAAAACAGTTCACTCCCAAGGGATCACAATGGACCCACAGCAGTTGACCACAAAAAAGAAAGGAAATTGTCAAAAATGTCAGAAATGTAATTCAGAATATGGATGTCAAATAAGATGAATGGAATTGAAGAGAAAGTTGAAAACCAACAAAAAGCAGCCAAAAAATTTTCCAGGAAATCAATGAAAAATGAAAAAGTCACTAAAGAGCTAGATAAGATAGGATATAATAGAACTTAAAGAAAGGAAAGAGTCATTTAGGGAATTTCAAAATACAGCAGAAAACTTCAACAGCAGCCTAAACCAAGCAGAAGAAAAAACCTCAGAGCTTGAAGACAAGGCTCTTGAGCTAACCCAGTCATTCAAAGATGCAGAAAAGGGAATAAAGAAGACTGAATAGTCATTCAGAGAAATATGGGATTATGTGAAATGAGCCAATATATGCATTATAGGTATCCCTGAGGGATAAAAAGAAAGAGCATAAAGCATGAAAAATCTATTCAAGGGAATTACTGAGGAAAACTTCCCTAGTATTGCCAGAGATTCAGACATCCAGATATAAGATGGTCATTGAACACTGGGAAGATTCATAGCAAATAGGATATCTCCAAGACACACAGTCATCAACCTGGCCAACATCAAAATGAAGAAGAAAATTCTACAAACAGCAAGACAAAAGCAACAACTAAGGAATAGCCATCAGGCTAACAGCAGACTTCTCAGCAGAAACCTTACAAGCCAGAAGGGATTGGGGCCCTATCTTCAGTCTTGTTAAACAGAACAACTTCCAGCCTAGAATTCTGCATTCTGCAAAACTAAGTTTCATAACTGACAGAGAAATAAAGACTTTTAACAACAAGCAAACTCAGGGAATTTGTCACGATCAGACCTGGCCTACAGGAAATACTTATAAAAGCATTATAGATGGATTAGCACAATAGATACCCACCAATGTGAAATCACCCAAAAACTAAAGCTCACAGCTTATAAAAAACAAAAGCACAACAGGGAAAACAAAGCAATAAGGTACTACCCAACATGATGAACACAGCAGCATCCCACATATCAATACTACCACTCAACATAAATAGTCTAAGTGCTCCACTCAAAAGACATACACTGGCTGAATGTATGAAAAGAAAAACACAACTATCTGCTGTCTCCAGGAAACACATCTAACCCATAAGGACTCAGGCAGACTCAAGGTGAAGGAATGGAAAAAAATTTTCCACATAAATGGAAACCAAAAGAGAGCATGTACAGCCATTCTCATATCAGATAAAATTGGCTTTAAATCCACAATGGTAAAGGAAGGCAAAGATGGTCATTATATAATGGTAAAGGGAGCAATTCAACAAGAAGACATAACAATACTAAATATGTATGCACCTATCACAAGAGCTCTCAGATTTATAAAGCAAATTCTACAAGATCTAAGGAAAGAGATAAACAGTAGTACTGTAATTGCCAGGGACTTCAATATCCACTGACAGAGCTAGACAGATCATCAAAGCAGAAAATTAACAATGGGCTTAAAGAAGACTCTAGAACAAATGGAAGTTACAGACATTTACACAACATCCAACCCCAAAACTACTGAATATACATTCTTCTCATTAGCACATGGGACATTTTCCAAGATTGATCGTAACATGCCACAAAACATGTCTCAACAAATTAAAAAAAAATTGAAACCATACATCTTCTCAGACCACAGTAGAACAAAACTAGAAATCAATTCCAAAAGGAACACTCAAATCTACACAAAGTCATGGAAATTAAACAACCTGAGGCTGAGTGATCCTTGGGTCAATGATGAAATTAAGATGGAAATCAAAAGATTCCTCAAACTGAATAAGAAAGGGGACACAACCTATCAAAAACTATGGGATTCAGCAAAAGCAGTCCTGAGTGGAAAATTTATAGCCTTAAATGCCTACATCAAAAAGACAGAAAGATCATAAATTAACAACCTAGTATCACATCTCAAGAACAAGAAAGGGGGTGCACACCAAAGTCAAAACCCAGCAGAAGCAAAGAAAAAAGAAAGCTCAGAGCTTTATTTTGAAATGGAAATCAAACCAAACGAAATCAAACAAAGGATCAATGAAGAAAAAGTTGGTTCTTTGAAAGGTAAACAAAATCAACAGACCTCTTCCCTCTTGCTAGATTAACCAGAATAGAAGAGAAGGACCCAAAATCAACTCCATCAAAAATGAAAAAGGAAATACTACAACTAATGTCATAGAAATTCAAAATATCTGTAAATACTATGAAAACATCTACATAAATAAACTAGAAGACATACAGGAAGAGGACAAATTCCTGGAAACACACAACCTCCCAAGACTCAATCAGGAAGAGACACAGATTCTGAAAAGACCAATAATGAGCACTGAGATTGAAGCAGTAATAAAACATCTCCCAAAAACAACAATAAAAAAGCCCCAGAGCAGACAGATTCAAAGCTGAATTCTACCAGATCCACAAAGAAGAACTGGCACCTATGCTATAGAAACTATTCCATAATACCCAGGAGGGAATCCTCCTTAACTCATACTATGCATCCAGTATCACCCTGATACCAAAGCCAGGAAAAGACACAACAACCACAAAAACAAAACTACAGATCTTTATCCATTATGAACATAGACACAAAAATCCTCAACAAAATGCTAGCAAACTGAATTCAAGAGCACATCAAAAAGATAATCCACCATGATGAAGTGGATCTCATCCCAGGGATGAAAGGATGGTTTAATATATGCAAATCAATAAATGTGATCCACCGCATAAACAAAAACAAGGACCACATGATCATCAATAGATGGAGAAAAAGCATTCAATAAAATTCAGCATATTTTCATGATAAAAACTTTCAACATACTAGGCATAGAAGGAACATACCTCAAAACTACAAAAGCCATATGTGACAAACCCACAGCCAACACCCTATTGAATGGGGAAAATTTGAAAGCATTCCCTTTAAGAATTGAAACAAGACAGGTGTGCCCATTGTCTTGGAAGTCCTAGCCAGAGCAATCAGGCAAGAGAAAGAAAGGGCATCCTGATAGAGAAATAGGAAGTCAAACTACCCCTGTTGGCTGAGAATATGATTTTGTATCCAGAAAACCCTAAAGACTCCACCAAGAGACTCCTGGAATTGATAAATAAATTCAGTGAAGTCTCAGGTTACAAAATCAATGTATACAAATCAGAAACATTTCTATTTATCCATAACAGTCAAGTTGAGAGTCAAATCAAAGACTCAATAGCATTCATAACAGCTACAAAGAAAATACTCAGGAATATATTTAACAAAGGAGGTGAAAGAGCTCTACAAAGAGAACTACAAAACACTCATGAAAGAAATCACAGATGACATAAACAAATAGAAAAACATCCTCTGCTCACGGATTGGTAGGAACATTGTTAAAATGTCCATAATTCCCAAAATAATTTACAGATTCAACACAGTCCCCATCAAAATACCAGCATCATATTTCACTGATCTAGGAAAAATCCTAAATTTGATTTGGAACCAAAAAAGAGCCCAAATGTCAAAGCAATCTTAAGCGATAACAAATCTGGAGGGATCACATTACCAGACTTCAAATTGTGCTACAAGGCTACAGTAACCATAACAGTATGGTATTGATATAAAAGTAGAGACACAGACCAATGGAACAGATTATAGAACCCAGAAATAAAACCATCTACCTACAACCAACTGATCTTCAACAAAGCAGAAAACAACATACACTGGGGAGCAGAAGCTCTATTCAATAAATGATGCTGGCTAAATTAGATCACTATATGCAGAAGAATGAAATAGGACTCCTATTCTTGCCATACACAAAAATTAATTGAAGATGGATAAAAACTTAAATATATGACATGAAACCATAAAAACTCAAGAAGAAAATGTAGGAAAAACTCTTTTAGACATAGTCTAGGCAAAGAATTCATGACTAAGACCCCGAAGGTAAATATGGTGACAACAAAAATAAATAAATGGAACTTAAATTAAAAAGCTTTTGCACATTAAAGGAAATAATCAACAGAGTGAACAGACAACCCACAGAATAGAATAAAATATTTGCAATGTATACATTCAGCAAAGGACTTATATCCAGAATCTATAAAGAACTCAAACAAATCAGTAAGAAAAAAACAAACAACCCCATCAAAAAAATGGGCAAAAGACATGAACACAAGTTTCTTGAAAGACAGACACATGGCCAACAAACATGAAAAAACGCTCAACATCAATAACCACCAGGAAATGCAAATTAAAACTACAGTGAAATACCACAACACCCCTATCAGACTGGCCATTATTAAAAAGTCAAAAAACAATAGATGCTGGTGTGGATGCAGAGACAAAAGAACACTTATACACTGTTGGTGGGACTGCAAATTGATACAACCTCTACGGAAAATAGCATGGAGATTCCACAAAGAAATAAACGTAGACCTATCATTCGACCCAGCAATCCCACTGCTGTGTGTCTACCCAAAAGAAATGAAGTGATTTCATCAAAAAGACACCTGCACTCACATGTTTATCACAGTACAATTCACAATTGCAAAGATGTGGAATCAACCTAAGTGCTTTTCAACTCATGAGTGAATAAAGAAAATGTGTGTGTGTGTGTGTGTGTGTGTGTGTATATACATATATGTATATATATACACACACAATAGACTACTACTCAGCCTTAAAAGGGAATGAAATAATGTCACAAGGAGCAACTTTGATGGAACTAGAGACCATTAACCTAAGTGACATATCTCAGGAATGGAAAACCAAACACTGTATGTTTTCATTAATAAATGGGAGCTAACAGATAATAACAATATAAGGTAGCCATGTAACAAATATACTTGTATCTCCTTCATTAATATTTTGAAATTTTAAAAAATCAAACAGAAACCTTAAAACTGAGAAATATATTTGCTAACCGAAAAATTCATTAGAGGTTCTCCACAGCAGAATGAGTCAAGCAGAAGAAAGAATTAGTGAGCTGGAAGATAGGCTATTTGAAAATACAAAGTCAGAAAAGAAAAAAAGAATGAAAAGGAACAAAGACTACCTACAAGATTTAGAAAATTACCTCAAAAGACCAAATCTAAGAATTGTTGATATTCAAGAGGGACTGGAGCAAGATCAAGGGTTTGAAAGCTTATTCCAAGAAATAATAACAAAAACCTTTCCAACATTTGAAAAAGATATAAATAGCCAGATACGGGAAAGGCAGAGAACACCAAATAGATTCAACACAAATAAGGCTACCCTAAGGCATATAATAATCAAACTCTCAAAGGTCAAGGACAAAGAGAGGATCCTAAAAGCAGCAAGATAAAAGAAGCAAATAATATATAAAGGAGATCCAATTTGTCTGGCAAGAGACTTCTCAATGTAAAGCATACAAGCCAGGTGGGAGTGAAACATTTTCAAAGTGCTGCAAGAAAAACACTGCCATCTAAGAGTCCTGTATCCAGCAAAGTTATCCTTCAAATATGAAGGAGAGAAAGCCTTTCCCAGACAAACAAAAGTGGAGATAATTCACCACCACCAGACTCATCTTACAAAAAAATGCTAAAGGAAGTTCTTTAATCTGAAAGAAAAAAAAATTAATCACAAAAAAACCCCACATTTGAACGTATAAAATCCATGGGTAAAATAAAGTACACAAACCCAGAATACTCTAATACTGTAATTAGAGTGTGCAATCCACTCATAACTGTAGAATGAAGCCCAACAGACAAATCAAAAACAATAATAGCTGCTACAGCAACCTGTACAGAGATAGGTAATATAAACCTTTGTAAATTTAGGCAATTAACAGTGAAAATGGGGGAGTGTGTAAAGAGTTGACTTTTTTCCTTGTTTCTATTCTTTTCTCTGTGATCTAAGATAAATTGTTACCTCTTTAAAATAACTTGCTATGTAATGTTTTTTGCAAGCCTATGGTAACCACAATACAAAAACCTACAACAGATTCAGTAAAAATAAAAAGCATCAAATTAAAACTACCAGAGAAAGTCAGTTAACCACAAAGGAAGATAGTAAGAAAGGAGGAAACGAAGAGCGAACGCTCAAAATAACTAGAAAACAAGCAACAAAATGGCAATGGTATGCTCTTACTTACCAATAATACTTAATGTAAATGGACTCATTTCTACTATTAAAAGAATGGATGAATGGATAAAGAGACAAAACTCAACAATATGCTCCCTACAAGAAACCCAATTCACCCACAAAGACACATATAGAACGAAAGTGAAAGGGTGGAAAAAAATTCCATGTAATAGGAAAGCAAAAGGAACAGAAGTAGTTATACTTAGATAAAACAGACGACAAATCAAAGAGTATAGAGACAAAGAAGGCTACTGTACATTGATAAAAGGGTCAACTGAGTTTAGGTGAGGAGGAGGGGTAGACGTGTCTGGATTCAACTAGCAATGGAGAAAAAACTGCTTGTGTCATAAATTTTTTTAGGCAGTTATGGACTGATATTACTGAGGGGAAAAATAATGAAGGTAGCACTTGAGCTGTTACAATCTATTTAGGAAAATTTTAAATAGTAACATGCCTTATTGTGTCATATACTCTACAATTATAAGTCTTAATCACTGGTTATAGACTATATGAATTAATATATCAAATAAAAATTCACTTAATTATGGGGTTGTTTGATACACATAATTTTAGAGTTTAGTGTAAGCCCTGAAAGTCTATTTATAGAGTCAAAATGTTGACATTTTGTAGATTTCTGTAGCCTCAATATGGTAAGGCATAGCAGATTCTTGAAGAATTTTTTATTGCAACAAGTTAAGGTGATTTCTTTTTGCAATGAAGTTTAAATCTCAAATACCTACAGGATCTAGGTAATGCACGTGGAATGGAGGTGGTTGCTTGTAGTACAATAGAGAGTGGATTGCAAACCGGTAAAATGGAGAGTGCACAGCCCAGCAAAGTGGTCAGCTACTCTTTAGCTTAAAGCAAATTGTTGCTATGTGAAAACTGTTGTGAGATCTTTCTATTTTAAAAGAAAAGGTGGAGGGGACAGAGTATAGGGTAAATCTTTTTGCCTTTTGTTTAATTTTGCTATGAACATAAAACTACACATTAACAAAGTCTATTAAAAGAAAAATTGGGAACAAATATTTTAATATAAAATCTCAATTTTTAAATGTTGGCAATGGATCCTTCAAAAAAATGAGATAGGTTAAAACATGCACATATCCTCTCATTACAAATCTGTGGTGTTACCAAGTTTGTATGAGTCCTTATGAGCTGAGAGTCAAATCTATAGAAAGAAGGGAACAGAATTCAAATTTATTGAGAAGCCCATGAGTTCAGGGAAGAAGTCTTACAGGTGTAAGCAAGGAGTTAAGCTTAGCAGTTGTCAGGGGAGAAATACGATAGCTGAGTCTCAAGGAAGTTAATAAGGCTTGGGCAATCAGAAAGAACAGTGGAATTTAGAGACTGGCAGCAAAAGAAAATGCCAAAACAATTTTTAAAGATTATGGAGATTGGCACTATTTATTTTTAAGATATGTACAAGAGTTAAATACGGTAACACTTGCCATTTACACTATGTGCCAGATAATATTCTAGGTTCTTTATCTGCATCATGCCTAAAACCCTTCGAAATAGGTACATTTCATTTATGAAAACACTAACTCTCTGGAATAGACTTGCTTCCTAAATGGAAATTGGGAAGTAGTCATGCCAAAGATAAAGGAGTTACACATAGGTTTTCGAGAGATTCATAAATGATAAGCTAGCTAGAAGCACGTAGGCTAAGAGGCAAATGTTTCAAGTACACTGATTCTATGCAGTGGAAAGAAGGAATGTAATTTGTCAGATGTCTATTATGTGCCAGATACTCTTATAAATATTTTACATGTATCACTTAAGTATCAAAAAATCCTGCAGGACAAGAATCCTAATCCATGATGTTATAGATGGGAACTGGAAGATCAGAGAAGTTAAGGAACCTGCCAAGAAGTCATATAGCCAGTATGTGTTAGAGCTAGAATTGGAATCCAGGACAGTTTTATTACAAAGCTTTTATTTCCTAAATAGTACCAATTTTCCTGCTTCCATTTATGATGCTCAAGTTCATTTTGTTTTCTATCTCTACAAGTGTGATTACATTGAGAAGCCTGAGGAATCAACAGACTTTCACAGTTGGGCAGAGCAATGAGGAAAGCCATCCTTTCATTTCACTGGTTATAAGACTTATAAAGGTTATATGACCTTCCAAGGTTACACTGCCAGTTAATGACACAATCTGTATTTCCCAACTCCTAGTTCAGGGCTTCTTTCATTGTGACTCTATTACTTGTATCAGAGTGAAAAAGAAAAGAGCAATTCTGATAAACGTAATAACTCACAAATTAGATAGTCTCATTGAATATAAAGCCAAAATAGCACCAGAATTATCATGTAATAGATTACTACTGGCTGGGTGCAGTGGCTCACGCCTATAATCCTAGCACTCTGGGAGGCCGAGGCACGTGGATCGCTTGGGGTCAAGAGTTCGAGATCAGCCTGAGCAACAGCAAGACCCTGTCTCTGCTGAAAAAAAAAAAAAAGAAAGAAAGAAAAAAAGAAAAAGAAAAAATTAGCTGGGCAATAGTCCCAACTACTCAGGAGGCTGTGGCAGAAGGATTGTTTGAGACCAGGAGTTTGAGGTTGCTGTGAGATAGGCTGATGCTACGGCACTCTAGCCTGGGTAACAGAGCAAGACTCTGTCTCAAAAAAAAAAAAAAAAAAAAAAAAAAAAGATTACTATTGAAATGAATGCAAAAAGTTATTATTTATATGACTTTGAATTTATGATTAATTTGTTAATTGGTTAATTAAAAATAATTACCACTCACAACACAGCTCCAGGTTGTTGTTTAGAGATAAGGAAATAAAATAATAAAGAAGCTAATTAACTTTCAATATTGTGAAAGAAGAGAAAGCTGTATAGTTAGCATAGTCACTGTTAAGACCATCAGTTTTTACTATTTTCTGATTACAGCAGCAATGCAGGGAAACACTTAGCTTCACTTCTGAAGAATCTTTAGACATTGGGATTCGTGGGTGTATCACTTGGAATATTTTCAACTGCAAGTAACTGAAAACTAGGGTGAAGGTGGCTTTAACAGTTAGGAGTTATTATCTTAAACAACAAATAGTACGGAGGCAGAGAGGTTCCAGAGTTGGTTAATTTAGCAGCAAAACATTATCATGGACGTTACATCGTTACAGAGCACATGGACATTACAGAGCACACCTTCAGAATAAACAATCTTGGTGTCTGCACAAAAATGTTTAAGTATAAATAGTAGTATATGTTGGGGCTCAGAAAACGATACCCCAAACTATGGACATGCTGAGTACTTTGAACTAGAGGAGACTGAAAGGCCTCAGAAGCAAAGTGTCTCTCTGACCTCCTGCTCTCCTGTCTTCCACCTCTTTCTCCCCCGGAGCACATCATAGAAACCAGAATTCCTCTTCCCCACGGTGGGTCATAAAAACTAGAACCCCTCTTACCCAAAGACAGCATAAAACCTAGAAAAGTCACTTTCTCCTTTTTCCCTTGAATACCCTCATTCTCGAGGGGTCCTGCCCCATACTCTGGAGGAAGGAATGCTACACAAAGAGGTCAAGAAGAATCTTAACAGGTAGGCCTTGCTAGGTTTCCCCCACCTTCATCCATTACCACTGGGTAATATCCTTTTGTCCAATCACATTTCTACATGTTCTTCACTGACCCTAAGCATGAAAATAGTTTTCCTTTGGGTCTTCATTTCTGAAGGCTCCCATGCTTTACAAAACTTTTGATTAAATAAATTTGTTATGCCTTTCAGTTGTTAACCTGTCTTTTGTTATAGGAGTATTGGCCACATGTCCCTTATGATGGATGAGGAAGGGTATCATACCTGTTTTCTGCCTCTGCATCAGATACTGCACACATAGATAATTTTTACCAGCTAGCTTAAAAGTGAATACCAGTATTTAAAAGGACGGACTTAACAACAGGTGTTTGGCATTTTTTTCCAGGATTGTGTCATTCTTTGAAAACTGGAAGCACATGACCTACTTAAATGTCTCCAGAATTCAAGTATCATTTCTAAATATGAAATTATTTCAGTTAAGTGAAACTTTAAGTGTTTTTATAAAATAACTTAAAAGAGTAAAGTTATATGTCCATAACCCTACAAAATACGTAGATAATGTCACATGTCCATAATTTCTGGCTCAAAAAATGCTAAATAAAATGGATAACTTCTGTATTCAATTTAGGGTATTTACTGACCCTTTTAACCCAATTCCAGAACTCCTTAGATTGACAATTCCTGATTTAGAAACTCACTTTGAGAAGCCAAATATATAAATTTCAGATCACTTCCCTTATTTACTAGCCCTAGCAGCAAGGGACTTTGGAGTATTTAAAAAATTTAACTCCAACCTCAAAGAAAAAATTTGCCAGCACTGAGAATATTTAACATAATACTGTATACTAAAGACTTAAAAGCAATTAATCCCAAAAGTGTTTCTGCAATAGATCTAGTACAGTATATAGTCTTCCAAGGTGACAACTTCTAAGTGGACAAACTTATGTTAAAAATGAGTCACCTTATTTTATAAGCATATCTTGTGAGAGTAGCTTTTAACAGGTCACTACAAAACACAATTTAGAATAAGATTGACTTGTAAGAACTTTGTGAACTTAACTTTCCAAAATGAAAGCCACCATTAATAGCCGACCATGCTTTTCTGTTAAATGTCTCATATTTTCACCTTTTGAAAAGTTCTGAACAAACAGTCCAGACAAAGAACCGAGAAATACCCGAAGTTCAGGCAGCAACAGACTTCATTTTAGCCAAACTGATTTCCCAGTGAATTTTTCTTTTAACAATATACTAATTTAGAGCTATTCTATATAGCTTACTTGCTTCGAAAAATATTGTTAAAGTGTAATAGATAAAATGACCCCTAGTGTGTGATCAATAGGACTTATTCAATTTATTTCAGGATATATAATTTTTAAATATATTAAAAAAATTACTTCAAAAACGGTTAGGGCTTAAACAATGTTGACATCTTTACATAAAATACCGTAAAACTGTTAAGTAAATATATGTGCAGAATTCATATAAAAATGCACTTCTAATTTTTGAAAACCATTAGAGGCCACAGACATTTGCAATACAAAAGGCTGCAGCAGTTTACAGTAAAAACAGGTGCAATCATTTGAGTTGCAAAATATCTCTAATCTGACCTCAGGAAGATAACAGAATGATCAAGATGCATACAAGGCAATTCCTGAGTGTGAGGACAAGAATACTAAAGAAGTGAGAAATGTACAGACACCGACAAGTGCCAGAGCTGGGGAGGTTGTTGCAACGGAGTAAATCTAACTCAGAGATTCAAGAGGATTAACTATGTCACTCTCATTCGAGAAGAATTCACTGATGACAATTTTGGCTTCCCTCTCCTTTAATATTGCAACAGTTTTAGTTTCCATTCTTTGTGAAACGCGATTACTCTTCGCGATTCTCTTTCGCCAAGTAATAGTATCTTAACAATTCCGCCAACGCGGCAACCAGGTGGGCCAAGGGAAAGATTAGTGAGGACGCCGCGGAGAGCAAAGGATATTGGATACAGACTACGGGAGAGACTGCAGACTGTGTCAGGAGGGATGAGCAAATCCGTACTAGAAGAGCTGAGAAGTGGCAGGGCAGGAGGCAGGGAGGGTCCGGGGGAAAACGAGGCAGAGTGGGAGTGCACGCGTGTGACCCAAAAGCAAGGGAGGTATAGGAGGCAGCTGACCTGACGAGCTGTGAGGGTGGTTGGGACCAGCCCGCCCTCCCGCCCTATTTCTTCCTCCAGTCGGAAGAGGCAGCAACCAGTCACCTGGAGTGTGAGTTCCGGAGGGACTCGATCAGCCGCTGCTTCTGCTGCTGGAGGCTGGTGAGGCCACCGGGGGACCCAGCTGCGGAGGAGGAGGCACTCTTGGTCAGGGGAAAGAGCCAGCTCATCCTCCTCGGGTCCCCGGGCCCGAGGCCCCAGCAGGCTCCGGCCTGCTTCTCTCAGCTGCTCAGCCCGGCCGTTCTCCAGCCACAGAGGAGCGGGCTTGGACGCCCGTGGCCCAAGCGCTGAGGGGACCGCGTCGTCTCTAAGCAAACCCGGCTTGCGCTGCCCGGGTTCTAGGAGACATGCCACAACCGCGGACGGCTGGAGAGGGGCGGCTTGCCGCCCGGGACAGGCACTCAGACAGCCTGACCGACCAGCGCTCCACCGCCCCACCTTCCGTCACCTGCGTGCTCCGCCCTCTCCCGCGCGCCCCGCCCCCTCTGCGTGCCGCGTCATCATCCAGCGCCCCCGCCAGGACGTGCGAAAAGCGACGGCGCAGCGCGGCGCAGCGCAGCTCCGGCTCCCCTTTCCCCCTGACTGGGTGAGAGGTGTCTATGGGGCACCCGCTGCCGCTGCCGCTACCGCCACCACCGCCGCCGCCGAGTGCTGTCTCTATGGCGAGGAGCAGGAGGAGGAGCGCGAGCTCAGCGACACAAGTAGATGTTGCTTCTGCCGCAGCCCCGCGGGGGGAGGGGCGGGTTGGGGAAGTAGAAAGGGGGCGGGGACGCTGGACCTGAGAGGGTGCGCGATGGCGCCAGCTGGAGTGCGGCGGGCGAAGGAAAGCGCTTAGCGGCTGGTAGGGGGAGGGTAACTAGGGTCGGGGGTACGTCCAGGGGTTGGCGCGGAGTGATGACGTAAAGGCTTTGTACCTGGGGCTTCGATGTGGGACGGAAATTGGGAGTGGAGGGCGGTGGCCTAGATCCTCAGCGCTTAAACCTTCCCGCTGCAGTGTTTGGGAATCAGTGTGGCTCCAGTAAATGTTATCAGCACCTTCGCACTGTCTCTCTGCCAGGGAAGAGAGTTGTCTGTGACTTGAATGCCGCTGCTGTCCTCTCGTTTCTCTGGGAGCATGCAGTACGGAGATGCTACCTCCAGTAATGAGAAGGCCTTTGGTGCCTCTTCGGGGCTTCCGGAACTGTAGTAGAGAGGTGGAAGGAAGCAACGTTAAACTACAGGATCTTGCCAAGTGTGTGTGCGTTTATGTGTTTCTCGGGGTGGGGAGAGTTATAAAAGAGGGAAGTCCTGGATCTCCTTTGGTTTCTTAGAGCATTCGCGGTTACGTTTGTGACTCTTCAGAATTTAGAAGGCCCTCCTCTTTTACCGTTGTTACGAGTTTTTTCAAATTTATGTGAAAAATGAAGGAGCATTTGGACTTTCCCTGCCCGAGAAAACGTGTGTTGGTCTGTATTGTTATCATTATGTACCACGAATGAACCTTGTGTTTAGGGACCAGGAATGTGAGATCTGTCCTTGGTAACCAGGGAAAATGCTCCGAGTTTTAGGAAATTAGAAAGAAACAGTTTAAAATTCAGACATTATGTTGCCTTTTCTCCCTCCTGCAGTTACAAATATTCAAACAGTTTCTGTGGCTGTTACTTTTTTGTCAGACGGCATCTTTAAAAAGTTGTTTTACTTTTGTCTTCTCCAATCTGGTTTGAACAAATTCCAGTAGATTTTATAATCAAGTCAAACTTTGAGTATTAGTGAGGAGTATAAAAGTAAACACTGTCTTTGTCGTGGTAACATCTTGTCACGGGTATGTAAGTAATTTCTCTGTTTTATCTGGAAATGGATGGCTTCGTAAAGTTTCATGCCGAGGGTGAGCTGCACTCAGAGCAATCTTTAATTAGTGGAAAATTACTAAAATATGATTAGTATGCATGCAATGACAGTGAAATTAGAATGGTGAAATTTGTGATGTCCTTTTTTTCCCAACAGATTAGCTGTGTGACCTTAGACAAGTCACTTCCTAAACTTAGATTTTCTTATGAATCAAGGATTTTGAATAAATAACCTCTTCGGTTTCTACCAAATGAATTATTCTGTGATTGAGATTTCTGATATATGTTTTCTTTTTTTTTTGGCTTTTGTTTTGACAGGTACATAAATAAAGGATAAAGTATTTTATGAAAAAAATCTTCAATCAAGTGTAACATTTTGATGCTTGGCATCTAGACTCCCTTGTGCCCTCACTATGCCAGCAGCAACTGTAGATCATAGCCAAAGAATTTGTGAAGTTTGGGCTTGCAACCTGGATGAAGAGATGAAGAAAATTCGTCAAGTTATTCGAAAATACAATTACGTTGCTATGGTATGCCCGTGACCAAATTTTTAAAATGTTTCTTATAAGGGAAGAAGAGGAATTTTTTAAGCCTCAAAATCAACCCTTCTGATTGATTTTTAGGGATTAATTTAATCATGAAAAGAAAAATTTGTCAGTACCCTCCAGCCAAAAACCATTAGGATCACACCTTAATTTGATAGGTTGGATTTATTATTCATTGCAGTGAGGGAAAATGTATTGGGAACCATGTGGCATTTGAGTAAGAGAGTGTTAGAAAGGAGTTTAGGATTTGGGCTTGTTTCAGATGGTTTTAGGGAAGGCTTAAGGAAGCAGGGCTTTGATATGGATTGGATGCCATCAGAAAGGTGGAGTAATTATATGATTGGGTATCTTACTAAATCTTAATTGAAATGAAAGACAATTAGAGTGATGCTAAAGCTGCAGAGAAGCAACAGTCACTCATTTAGCCAGGATGGGGATGGTTGCTCATTTTTGTGGTTTGGACATGGTTTAGTTTTTTTGTCCTCGTTCAGACATGAAACAGAGTGGTATTGTCTGATGTTAAAGTTTTGTGAAATTGTTTGTGTTCAACAGGAGAACATTAGGTCCTAGCTATGAGTACTAAGTCAGTTCCTAGCAACACCAAGGCCTAGATGATAGTACCAGATGAGCTCCCAGATATCTTTCTCAAACAAAACAATCAGATCTCCCAGTGAAACATTGTTGGCCTGCTATTTTGTTTTTTTAGTTATCACTGGAGTTCCATGAACATACTGTGCTATTAAGCAACTCTGCTTCTGCACGTGTTATTCAGTCAGCCTAGACTGTATACATGGTTAATTATTTTTCTCCTTTACTGTTGCACCTTGTACATGTTTGCAGCTACTCTGTTTTCTAGATCCACTACATTATTTGCTCCATAAAGCAAGAGTTGGTATCTTTATCGTCTTTTCTGCCTCCATAGTTAGCATAAGATGTAGAGTATCCAGTAAAGTGGTTGTTGAATTGGACTGAATTGAGAGAAATGTTAATCTCTTTACTGTTTCATATTGACTTGATATTTTGGTTTTGGTCTTACCTAGCCGTAGTTTAATGAGTCTAATGCTAAAAACTCATGTATCATTTCCTCAGTATTTTTCATATAAATAAATAAAAATAAGTACACTTTGAGGAGGGGCAGGTTGGTTAAAATATGAATATATGTACATAGATAGCATTCTATTTAATAAAGGTATACTTAGAATTGAAATTTTTTTATCCAGTGAAAATTCATAGTGATCATTTATGTCTCAGATGATAAGTAGTAGCAACATTAGAATAGTGATAACATCATACAGGAATGAGTGGCTGGCATGTAATTCTTGACAACATGTTTTCTGTGGGCTCTAGAAAAAATACTGTTGTAGCCAAAGAAATCAGGTGGTTAATGACACTTAAGACAGTTTTAATGTTGAGATAAACCTTGTCATAGAGAAGCAATTGAGAGGTACAGTATATTTTCCACTCTTAAACCAGTTCTTCAAGAAACTGTTTGCATTGGAATACTGTGAGTTTCACATACCCCTTGGGAGATAGGAATTTATGATGTGTTTCCCCTTTGTTGGGTATAGAGTATTTGGTTGCATTTATCCTGTGTATCTTATACATAGTAATTTGTTATTGATATATTTAAAGTAAGAAAAGGTCATTAAGTTTATAGAGTTTTATGGGTCTAAAAAATAATGTTCTTTCTAGTTAAAAGTTAGTTTGTAATTGAATATGAAGGAGTAGACTATCATCTGTTACAGGATTCTTTGACTTGCTACAAAAATTATTCTAAGAATTTGTGATTGTGGTTGTGACTCTGTAGTAAATAATGAAATCTTAAAACTATTTTACAGGACACCGAGTTTCCAGGTGTGGTTGCAAGACCCATTGGAGAATTCAGGAGCAATGCTGACTATCAGTACCAACTATTGCGATGTAATGTAGACTTGTTAAAGATAATTCAGCTAGGACTGACATTTATGAATGAGCAAGGAGAATACCCTCCAGGAACTTCAACTTGGCAGTTTAATTTTAAGTTTAATTTGACGTAAGTGGGAAATAACATATATAACCCAAATTTTATTTAGTTTAATTTTAGGAATTTGATTTTCTTCAAGTATGGTGAAATTCTGAGTGAATTTGGTGTAGTTATTCTGGAAATATATAAAAATGTAAAATTTCCAAAGCTTGAGTTTCTTTTTTATTATGGGACAAAAAATCTAAGGGTAATAAAACTTTCTAAATTCAAGTACTTTGATTTTTAGAAATGTTATGTTTAAAACATGCCTGCCACTTTTTTTGAAGTTGGAAAACTTTGGATATCAAGAGTACTTCTTGATAGAAAAAATCATCTTACCACATTAGTTTTACTTTCAGACCTTTTGTGTGCAGTTTCAAATATAGATTTTTTGTTATAATGTTTATCTTTTTTGTGAAGAAATTATTATTGCAGTCGTACTCTAGTTTATGTCATACTCTAGATTACATGTCAAATACAGTAATACATTTCTTGGAAACTTGGGTGTATTTTCCTTTAAAACCAGTGTTATATAATGGTTATGTTCCCATGTTAGCCGATAAAACCTCTCTTAATTCACATGCACAAGTAGTCTTAGTATCCTTGAACCTCATGTTTTTAATATGTCAGAATCTGTATTCTAACTCAAGCCCTGGGTCTAAACCCAGTTTCCTTAGTTATAATACTTCTATATTATTGGTAGAAGTAGGCCTAATAGTTGAGAGAAGTTTAGAGTGTTTTGGGGTAAGGGCAGATTGTTCGCAAACTGTAAGTTGGGGAAATAAAATGTTTCACCTATTCTAAGCATAGCAGGTCCTTGAATAATGTTGTTTTGTTCAACATCATTTCATTATAATGTTAATAAGGAAAATATCAATTCCTGGCTGGTGCTATTGTCTGTGTAGAGTTTGCATGTTCTCCCCACATCTGTGTGGGTTTTTGCCAGGTACTGCGGTTTAATCCCACATCCTAAAGCTTTGCATATTAGGTGAAGTGTCTAAGTTGTCCCAGTCTGAGTGAGTGTGGGGGTGTGTGTGAGTGCGCCCTGCCATGGAAAGGTGTCCTTTCCAGGGTGGGTTCCTGCCTTGGGCCCTGAACTGCCAGAATAGGCTCTGGCCACCCTTCACCCTCAGCTGGAATAATGGGTAAATAATTGTCTTGTTTTTATTAATCTTTCTTAAATGTATGTACAGCTTACATTTATTGAAGTGTTTTGGTCTTTAATTAGAAGTTTGGTGATGTTTTTGTGACTAGAAATATGTTGTAGGAACTTAACTCTTGCTTCTGTAATATCAATTAGCCTATAGTAAAATTGGTTACTTGTTATATGTCATTTTGCATAAATATCACAGTTTCCAAGAACCTGTCAGCAATGTTAAGTGATTAACTTACTGTATGTTGAAATATTGCAGTGTCCTTGTATTCGATGGCCTATATTTGTGTAATGTGATCTAGCCTCTGATTTGAAAAATAGTAAAAGAAGCTGTATGAAAATTAATGGTAATATCAGTGTAAGAATTCTTTGTTTCTATTTTTTGTTGAATATTGTGCTATTTATTTAACATACGCAATCTAATGAAAAGCAGGGCTGATGATTTTAGAGGGTAGTGGTGTCAGTGGTACAGTAGTATGGCTTATAATTGCACTGTTTTTAGCCTGACTCTCCATTTCACTCTGTGGTTTAATGTTAATAATACACTCTCTAGAACCTTATAAAGGGTAAAAAGTACTTGTGTCCACTCAAACTGATAACCTTTTATAAGGACTACAGCTCTGAAATGCTGGGAAAATTGCTTTCTTTCCTTTACTCAATGATGAAATGGGCTTTTAAAATGTCCTTTTAAAAAATGAGTTCTTTACCATTTCACTTGGCTTTTTTTTCAAGCTAATAATTAGAACATTGTTTTTAAATTAGATACTGTTGTGATCTCAGTACATGAGTAGGAGGTGACCCATCAGTGTCTCGGTTCTGATAAAATTGATTTTTCCTTTCTAGAAACATCTTTGTCCTGGTAATAACTGCTTTCTTAGTGCAGCGTCTGAGTGACATTTTTTTCTTTTTTACACAGAGAAGGCTACTGTAGTTTTACTACCAAGTTTTGCTACCATTTACACTAATGTTAGGAGATGTTTAAGGGGAAGGATATAGTGAAAAATATTAAGTAGAAAAGATCAATTAGAAGATAAAACCAGTACTGCCTAATGTAAAGAGAGAGCACCATGAACAGAATCTTGGAAATTTTGAAGAAGGATGAAAATGGACTTTTTTATTGAGTGTCTAGAATGAATGTGTCAGCTACTGTGCTAGACACTAAGGATATGGTGTTGAGGGAAGTTGGTAATGGTTATTATAACTTAGTGTTTCCGTAACTCTTCTGTCTGCTCCTTGTCAGAGATCAAGAATTAGAATTGTTAAATACTAATCAGCATATGGGAATCTCTCCCAATTGAATTTGGAGTTGATATGTACATGAAAATTAAAGTATTAATAGAATATTGGTGAGCTATGGAGAAGAAAAGCAATCTGTGGACAGAATTTCACAGACAAGTCAAAGAGGATGAAAACAAATTTTAAAAAAGTCATTAGTTTTGGTGATTGCAATAATTCTTGATATTTGAATCATTTTTATAGGTTGGTGGAAATTACAGGGAAACTTGGATTTGGTGGTAACAGGAAGGAATCTGGTATTTCATTTAATGAAAATTGCATTGGAAAGGAGATAGTACCATAAGTAGAAGGGAAAACAGAATCAAAGGAAGGGTGGCTTTTATTTTCTTGCAGATAATGCACAAGCATATTTGAAGGTTAAAGAGTTAATTAAGGAGTTGCAGGCTGTTCAGGATAAGGATATACACTTGACAAGTCCTTTGAGAAATGGTGTGGAATAGTATTAGTAGCAATTACCTTTGATGATCCGGTGAGCTATATTTGAATTTAAAGGCAAAAGATCTCAAGACAGATGGGTAGATGGAAAGACAGGAATGTTGATGATCTTTATTTCTTTCAGAAGCAAATGTGGGGTGAAGCCCTGTGCTGAGATGATCAGGGGAGGGGTGTTATTGGAAGTTTACAGAAAAAGGTCTGAAGGAAGCTTAGAGAATGAGGTCTGAAACTATTACCATCTTGTGCAAAGGAGTCAGTAAGATAAGTGTAAAAGAAAGAATGGCAAACCAAGTCTAAGGGCCAGGCTGTGCTTGAACCTGCGAATATTTAATTAGCCAGGTCTTTTCTATTTTGATGTAAGTTTCTCCACCTGTGCTTAAGAGCAAGTACAGAAATTATAGAAGAGAGAGAATAGAACAGAATTGAAGTGACAGTTGACAGTAAGTTAAAGGAGTCTTTTGGTATTTCAGGAGTGTTAGCTTAATGTGAAAAAGTTTAAGGTGGTAAAAGAATATTAGGGGAAGAGAAAGGCTGGAATAATTTAAACAAGAACGGATAAGTTTAATAGAGACAAAGGTGACTGTTAAAGAATTTGTGGTGTCAGAAGAAAAGTTAGAAGACTCACATTTGGCAAAGTGTCTTGTCATTCATTCGTTGTGTTGACAGATTTCAGGAAGTGACCATTTTGGTGCTGGCTGTTGAAGATCAATCAGTATGAAGTAATGAATGGTAAGATACTTTCTTGGGTATGAAATGGAAGTTGCAGAGGATACAGAGAGAGAAAAGTTTTAAAATCATGTAGAAAGTTGGGATTTGAGGAATAGGCAGTAGACGATTATAGACAACTGCTTTGGAACTTCAGATTGTGAGAATCAGAAGATGTTGAGTGTACCAAGCCTAAAGATACTTGTGAATTTTCTTTCTTGCTGTCTGTCATTGAATTTGAGAACTGAAAAATGATGGGAACTCTTCAGGGAAAGATAGAGGGGAATAAAATGCTCTTGGAGAGTCATTTTACTTGGGTAGGGGAGGAGATTGAATTTAATAGATCTGCACCAATGAGGTGAAATCTTATAGCCTATGGAACAGTTAATTTCATGAAGAAAAGAATGAACAGACAAATATTCTGAATATTGTGTTGGGAGAGAATTCTGACTTCTAAACTCTTTATTTGGGCTAGTTGGCTGGCTTATGTCATCTAATAGTTGTAGGACAATGCCTCGTAGGAAAACAGCCTTACAGCGTCTTTGGGTTCTTATCAGTTTATTTGAGTTCATTAAATATTACGTTTAGTAACTCTCTGTGTATTTGTGATAATCTGTATTCCAGTTTATTTGCCTTTTAACTTTTATGAGTTTTAACATAAATTTAAATATATCGCAGTTGATATTTTTAAGAAAGGTAATTTTATTTATAAAGAGAAGTACTTACTAGAGCGAGCAACTTATTGGAAAAGTGCTTTATAAACCCTTCGGTGAGTGTCTTGTGTGTTAAGCCAAAAGTGACTTGAGGTTGGAGGGTGTTTCCAAATTGTAAAGTCTTTAACCTTTGTGTTTAGAAATGTGAATTTGTGTAGTAGGCTAAGTATTTGTAGAAAGAAGTAATTTCAGTACATTTACTGACTTCTACTTACCTAGTTTGCATCTTTGGGATATTACATGAGAAGGATAACCATGCATCTCTGCTTTTTTTGGAAAACCTTTTATAGAGATTTGTGCATGCTTTTCATTAATGTTCAGTTATAGCTGGATATTTTGCTACCTTAAACTTCAGTAGTTGATTAAACTTTGCTGTTGGGAGAGATATTATTATTCATTACTGTCCTGAATACACTAATCTTATAATTAGTAAGCCAATTATCAGCATCTGTATAGTTTGACTAAATCTTATATTTTGACCAAACAATATTTTAATTGCTTTTTGAGGTTAGCATATTTTAATATTATTTCCCTGCATTTGCTAGGATTTTTTGCAGGTTGGTAAGGAAGAATGGAAAGGTTTAAAAATAGAACATAGAAATAGATACCTTTGGAAAGGGACAGTCTACTGATTTGGAGAATTGAGTCATAACAATTATGAAGTTTCCCTTACCCAGGAAGTTTTCTTCATCCTGTCTACAGATTTAGCTTACCTGTGTGGAGTTTCCAACTTTCCCTTTCTTATGAGTTGGATATTATAAAGCATGAGATTGGTTCCAAATGGTAAAATATTCAGTCCCATGAAATGTAGATGTGAGTACATGAACTTACTTGAATTGAGCTACATGAACTGTGCAGGGGGAAAAGAAACCAACAAAAGACATTTATACACACATCTTTGTATATCAAACTTCAATAATTGATTATAAAATACGTGAGGTACTCATCCAGGTTTCTCACCTGGGGATTGTGATCCAGCAGGTTTGGGACTTCAGTGGGACTTGGGAATTTTTGGTAAGATCTGTGGGTGAGTATCACTAGACAGGTTTGGGAAATACTGATTTAAATAGTGAAACACTCACTATTCCATTTCATCCATGTATTGTTTGATCTGGTGATAAAACTGAACAAAACAGACAAAAATCATTGCCCTCTTGAAGCCTGCATTCTGATTGGGAGGGAGACAACAAACTAAAATAATAGTAAATTGAACATAATGGCCAAGGATAACGTGAGCCTGGAGAAGATCTGTGATACTTTTGGTTGGTTATGGTTGCTGCAGCATGCCTCACTGTGACCACGGGGACCTGATGAGTGGAAGTCTAATTTTTGAAGGTACACATTTTTAGTATGGCAAAGCCAATAATACGTGTGGTTTAACTGAAAAAAAACTTACATTGGGATTTCTTCAGGTACCCTTCCTAAAGGATTTTCCAGGGGAAATTTTGACTTAAAGTGATTGTTGGGGTTCCCCTCTGTTTTTAAATATTTCAGTTGTTACCTTTGTTATTTTTCAGACATTTAGAAGTAAATTGATTTCTAGAGGATAAACCCTAAGGATATTTTTTGGCCCAAGGGAAATATTCCCTATGGTCTAACTAGTCTTGCTAAAATGTTTATTAGAAATTTCTTTTGCTAAGTGGTGGAAACTAGTATTCCTACAATTTCAAAAGTGTAAAAAAGTTAAATTGAATTCAAGTTCACAGACTACTTTTTCATTTATTCTCAAAAACATATATCTGCATTTTTGTAATCTTTTTTGATATTTTGGATACCCATGTATTTATGCTTGGAAATCAGAGATGGCTTCCTTTTGGCTTAAGTGAAATCCTGAGGGATTATTTTATATTTAGATTTCCTGCTTGATTTTAGAAGGCAGTATTCTAGGATTAGTATTGTTGGAAGAAGAAATTATTGCTATTATAGCAGAGTCCTTACTTTTAAACAGTGTATTGCTTATTGGAGCTATTTGAAAGGCTCATTTGTGAGAGGAGCCATCTCCTTTTTCTTTAAGATGGAATGTAGTTTAACTCAGCCCAGTGAGATCTTTTCCACTTGATCTCCTTCCTGTGCTGCTGAGAGTGGGGGTGATGGCCTAGCCCCTAACAGCTGTGGCTGCAGTGCTCTCTGGCAGCATTACGGTGGCTGCCGAGACTGAGAGCCCTTGAAAAGAACTTGTCTATCACTCTGTGTTGGTAGCCCCTGGTGAGTAGAAGATCCTTTTTTCAAACTCAAATTTATTTAATGTATGAAAGGCTAATGAAATTGAGTTGATAGTAAAGATCAAAATCTCACCATCAGACTGTTTGATTATTTGTTGTTCGGACACTCTTTTCTGAAAGAATGACCCTTATATTTAAATTGTATTTTCCTCGTGTATACGTAAAGCATTGGAACACTTGGGCAAGCCATTCGTCTCTCTGGTTTCTGGCGCCATAGTTGTTGATATAAACAGGAGAAAAACTGTTTGTTTGGAGTAATGGCACTTTTGACTATTGTCTTTCTCTTCTTCTGCCAGGGAGGACATGTATGCCCAGGACTCTATAGAGCTACTAACAACATCTGGTATCCAGTTTAAAAAACATGAGGAGGAAGGAATTGAGACCCAGTACTTTGCAGAACTTCTTATGACTTCGGGAGTGGTCCTCTGTGAAGGGGTCAAATGGTTGTCATTTCATAGGTAAAAAGATTGCATTGCAAAGGGCATTTGTGTTTCCATGTCATACCTGCTTCACCCTTGCCTGAGTCACTGTGTCAGCAATTTCAGGCTTAGTTCTAGAAAGAATTGACCGCATATAGCTGTCTCCTGACTCTTGCAAGGCTAATGCTGGTCTACTTAAAAGATTAATAATATGGGATCCGTTTTAGCCTGTGAGAGGCAGTGTTGCACAGTGGAAAGAAAATAGGAAAAATGGAAAGAACTTGGTTTAAATCCAGCAATGTCATTTGGAATCAGAGTACTTAGGGTTATTTAACATTCCTAAGACTTAATTTTAATGATTTACAAGGGAAACCATTCGCTAAAAAATATGTATTTATTGAGTATCTACATATGCCAGATACTGTGATAAGATTCTAGGAATTAAGGCGTGAATAAAACATACTAAAATCTTTGTCCTCGTGGAGTTTCCATTTGGGTGGGGGTAGGCAAGACAGTTTTTTAAAATGATGAAATATATATTGTGATTTGTTAGACACTGATAAGTGCTATCAAGAAAAATAAAATAGCGAAGAAAATACTAGGGATGTCTGTGGGTAGATTTTAATTTTTTTGAAAATGGGGTGATGGGGAAAGCATCCCTTAGAAGAAATATCCTACAGACTTGTTTTAATGGTCAGTAATAATATCTTTAAAGCCTCAAGTAAAGTGCTTTATACACAGTATATTCTCAGTAAGTGGTGGTTTTAAAGTCTTTATTATGTAAAATAAAACTGGATAATTTAAGGGAATTTCTAGAAAGGAAATTAGTTCCATTTTGTAAAAATAGACTTCCAGGTGTGAGGAAGAGTTTTCCTATCTAAACACACAATCCAGGGACTAAAAGTAATCTTGGGAATGATTTTATCTGGGCTTTTGTTCTGTTCTTGAAAAGCACTGTGTAGCACAGGTGTTAGTGCTCTAATACTTGATCCACTTCACATATTTCTTTTTAAATATAAATCTCCTGCACACTTTAGAGTTTCCACCTCTGACTTGTGGAATGGTTATGGTGAAGGACTGTTCATATAGTCAACTTTAATGTAGCACTAAGCCGTAATTTTTGAGTTGAAGATACTGAGTGTACTCATTCTTACCTATCATGTTTCCTTTCTGTTCTCCTTCACTTAAACCATCTCAGGAGATACGACTTAAGACTCTGTTACTATAAGGAGCATTTTGTTTGTAGTTCTTTTTACTTTCCTAGACATGTGGATACAGAAGAATGGGAAACTGTTATCCTGTCCTTTTACTGAATGACATTCTTTCGTTGAGAAAATACTCTGAGCAAATACTATTAATGTATGCTAGGCTCTGGGGTATTAAGATGAACAAAAGCAGACAGGGTTTGTGTATTCTTGAAGTTTAGAATCTAAATTATAAATGAGACTCTGGTGTATTTTAATATTTGTCCAAGATGTATTATGATAAGATCTTATTCCAGTAAATATCATTAAAAGTTTCTGTTCTTAAATGCTTATATATTGATATTCCTTAATGATCTTCAGTGGTAAAGCTTTTTTCTTTTATAAATCAAATTCTGAACATTAAGAATTTTATTTTGTATCTCCTCCAAAAGATGGGTTAATAGCATCTCTCGTCAGATATTTATTGAGTTCCAACTATGTGCAAGGAAAGAAAGATACTTTTAAAATGTGATTCCTGCCAGTGGAGAACACAATCCATGTACTTTAAAGGGTAAAACAAAAAAAACACCTTGTGTTCCATAAAGCCCTTGGGGTGGGGGAGGGCAGCGCCTCCTGTCAGTGGTCCTTGAAGGAAAGGAAGACAAGGGAAAAAGGGGGGAAGGGGGGTATGTGACTGTGGCCGGGGAGTGTAGGGAGACAGAGAGCTGTGGAAAAGGCCAAACGATAGGGATAGGAAATCTTGATTTGAGAGTGTGGGAATTTGTATTTTATTATCCAGGATAGCAGTACTCATACTTTGGTATCTTAAGGTCTTTCTCATGCAACATTCCCATTAATAAATATCTCTTGGGGAGCCATACTGAGATAGGAACAGAACTGTGAGGAGGAGAATTACTCATTTTCCTTAATAAAGTAGCTTAAGGGGAGGGGAAAATTCTTTGTTAGCGATTTATTCCTTGGACTTTTGAAGTATATAGCCACCTTATGTAAAAGATGGGAAGATTTCGCATTACTTTTGCCTTGCGAATGCGAGTTCTCTTACTACTTTTTGACATTTTTGGCCAAGTTTCCATTTATCTTTATTTCTCCATTTCCATAGTTTTTTTTTTGAGACATCTGTGGGGAGTTTTATACTTATCTTAGTGTTCTCTATTCAAGCATCAGCAAAATAGTGTTTTAGTGACTACAGGCTTGGGTTGGTAAGTATAGATCTGTATATTGATAACTCTGATAAAGTGACAAGTTCTTAGCATTTTGTGTAAGATGATGGCATTTTCCCATTGCGTTTGTAAATGTTTGTTTTTGCCATTCTTGTGTGCACTTTTTTTATTTCCTTTTTGCCTCTAGTGTGACTTGCTTAAAATTTGTATCAGAAAAACATTTATTTATTTTTTCATGTCTATGGTATTTATGTGTCCTTCTGTATTCTTTTAACCCTTTTGTAGTGGTTATGACTTTGGCTATTTAATCAAAATCCTGACCAACTCTAACTTGCCTGAAGAAGAACTTGACTTCTTTGAGATCCTTCGATTATTTTTTCCTGTCATTTATGATGTGAAGTACCTCATGAAGAGCTGCAAAAATCTCAAAGTAAGGCTTCAGGTGGCACTATCTATCTACAATTAGCACACTGTTCAGACCAAGTGACTGACATAAGGTCCTAGGCTGATATGTTGTTTTAAATTGTATTTTTAAGTTTTATGTTTAATGAAGTTCTGTTATCTGCTCATGTGATTCTTTTTCTTGCATAAATAATATTTGATAGGAAATCCTTTTTCAAAGCTTCAATATATCTTGGCAGAATAAGTTTTTAACAAAATGCAAGCTAAGGGTCAGATTTTTGTCATTGCTTGTCAGGTTGAAAATCATGAACCAGCACAGAAGTGTGAGGACTGGTGAGGCTGTCATATGCACAGAAGTACAGGTTCTCACTCTTCTCCCAGCACACACATAATCTGTCCTTATAAGATAAGATCTGAGGTGGCCAGCCATGTGTAGATGTATTTAGTAGTATGGCAGAAAGGGAGTTTTTCCCTTTGGCCTATCTCGGCTAGAGATTATTTTATCAGTTATAGTCATGGGTTAATGTTCCTAGGATTAAATTACACCACTAAAGGGTTTTTTTTTTTTGTTGTTGTTGTTGTTTTTTTTCCTGGGCAAAAGATGTCAGTGTGGTATGGGTAAGTGCTGTCGTCAATGTCTGGGTCCTGCCTAGACAGTAGCTAACATTCTGACACTGCTTAGTGTGTGTATAATAATTTTTTACTTCTAAATATTAATTCTTTCAAAAGGAAAGTTTCTTTGATGAGGAAAGGTGCCCCTTCATTTTGAAAATAAATTCACTATGGTGGCACAGGCGCCTGGGATATAGTGCTCTTATCATTTTTAGGTGTATGTATTTTAAGCTGTAACTAAAATAAGAAACACACATTTAGGCAGTCTGGTTGCTTTATAGAACCTACATTGTCCCTCCTTTCTTCAGTGAAACCAAGGTTGATCAGGTTTTCTGCCCACCAGGTTTTAGAAGTGCAAGTGAAGTTACACTTGTAGGGATGATAAGGACTTTAAGAACTTTGTTTTTAATCAGGAAGAGGTAATATAGGAATTAGAAAAACTTTCCTTTAAACAGATGAACGGAAAATTGTAAGAGAAGCAGTCTTTTGGCCAAAGTTTATTTGCTTCTAATAACAGGATATAGTTAGCATGTAACTAGGGAAATTAAGAAAGATTATTTTATGTTTGTAGCAGCAGAATTCTGTGTAATTTGAGGGGATTTCTAGCAAGTGAACTTGCAGTAGGGTATCCTTCCTATAGAAACTCAGCCCACCAAGTGAAGTATTGCATATTGAGAATCCAAGGCCTGCATGTTTTAATCTGTCTTGGTAAATGTTTTTTAAAGTTGACACGTCTGTACAGTGACACTTTTCAGGAACAGAGAGCCAAATTATTGCTCATTATGTGTATGCTATTGGGAAATTTCTAAGTACAGATATTCTAGGGAGTATGTCCTGAATGAGCTGCCATGTTAAAATTTAGGTTAATGACAAAGGTGCTTTTTGACTGATAAGTCAGCCATATACTGTTCTGTTTGGTTCTATTTTGTTCTCCTAAGCAGCTGCTAATGATACCTAATCCTCATGCTATTTTTAGAACAGAAACAGCTGCTGTGCAAGCACTGTTTCAAGCTGTGATGCAGAGAAGGGCTAGTTAGCTAGTAGAGGCCTTAACAGTTTACGGAGAAATTTACTTTTGTTTGTTTTGGTGTTTGTTTCTCTCCCCCTTTATTTCCCCTCCCTCTTTCCTTTCTCTCTTTTTTCTGTTTCTCTTCCTTTCTTTCCACTCTCATTAGCTTTCTTTTTTAATCTCAGCAATATTAACATAGGCAGATTATAGCAGACCTTCTCAGGAGTTATATGCTTATATTCTTTCTAACTAACAAAACCATAGTTAAGCATTTAGTGAATTCTTAATGATTTGATTACTCATAATGGCTTTGTTTTATAAAAATTATTTAGATGAAAACCATTTAGATGGATTGGTGGGAAATTTAAGAAAATGTGAAAGAAACTGCAGTTTTATAATTATTGCTGGGTTGATAGACTATGAATGTACTTGGTAAATGTTATCCTGTATACAATCTGCTTCCC
This sequence comes from Lepilemur ruficaudatus, assembly GCA_963574885.1. Lineage (NCBI taxonomy): Eukaryota > Metazoa > Chordata > Mammalia > Primates > Lepilemuridae > Lepilemur > Lepilemur ruficaudatus. Next base: position 16,095 of record CAUYRT010017534.1, on the reverse strand, counting down.
TCTTACATTTAGGATACTTATTTGTCTGTCACGTGCCTTAAAACAGGATGAAGATAAATTTTCCCAATTAGGATCTCATTTTCTGTTAAATTGTAAACTTCTCCTACATTCAACCAATATGTTAGTAATTCAGTTGTTTTTTTCCCCCAATCTTCATAAGGCTTGTCCTTACATACTAAATTTTATACATATTTTGGTCAGTGTCTCAGTTTATAATTGTGAATTCAGGCATGGCAGTGTTTCTCTCTTTGATGAGCAATTTTTATTTCTTCTAGGGTGGATTACAAGAAGTTGCTGAACAGTTGGAGCTGGAACGAATAGGCCCACAGCATCAGGCAGGATCTGATTCATTGCTCACAGGAATGGCCTTTTTCAAAATGAGAGAAGTATGAAGACATCAGTGCCTTTTTCTCAGTTGGTTGTTAGGTTGAGAACATTAAAAATCTTATGGCAAAAGTTTTGGGGCATGTATAAGTACTTACTAAATAAACATATAATTAGAAGTACCATATAAGTTACATCCACTGCACTTGAATGAAGGTATTCAAAAATAAGTCATCTTGACATGTAGCTCAATAGGATAACAAGTTCTTCATAGAATCAAAAATTTAAACTACCTTAGAAGTCATGTAGGTCCAACCATATTATCTCTCAGGTGAGAAAACAAGCTAGTAACTTTTATCCAATGTCAGACACATTCCTAGTGGAAGAACTCCAAGGTTCTTTCTATGGACTACATCAGTGCTGCTTCTACCAAGATAAGGAATCTGTATATTAGGTTTCCCCTAGCATGGCCTTCTCTTAGGCTTTACACTGGTAGTAAAAATACTTGCTCGTGCCATCCTTTAGTGCTTTGAAGATTTCATAGAGTTCATGCTTTTTACTGGATTGAGTTACAAAGAGTTTTTGAATCTAAGTAAGTCTGAAGTAGTAGTTCAGTCAAAAACCACGTTAGAAGACTCTCCTTAAATGGCAAAATGCAGATATCAGTTCTTTAAATGTAAAAAAGTTAGGTATGGGAGAATGAAATTTAATGATCCCAAGTGTACTCTTAGGTTATCTAATTAAATGATATGCACAAGTGTATCTCACTATAGGTAAACACAAAAGAAAATCAGTTGTGCAAAAACAAAACAGGATGGACTTTTTTACCTACAAAAACATTTTCCCTTTTGCAAAATACTTGCTTTGGAATTGTTTCAAGTATATCCTTATAGACATTAAAGTATTGACTGAGACTGGGAATTTAAAACTTTTTGTAGAAATGTATTAATAATAGAAAGCATTAAAGTTGTTTTGCCAAGTAGCATTGATTCAGAAGTTATTTGGACTGTCTGTTCATGACGTGTAAATATTTTGTTTTATATTCCTTCCCAGTGTTTCATTAGAGAATCAAAACCACCTTTTGGATTTTCAGCTTTGCATTTTAAAAATGTCTAAATGGTTTAATGAATGGTGGATTTCTGGTACTAATTTATCTTTATTTTTCTTAGCTTCTTGAAGGACAGTAACCTAGTGTGAATGTTCAGATTTTACTGTCCATAACATGTTTAGGGTTTGATTATTTGTAGCCAGCTCAGCCTTGCACACAGATTCAAGTCAACTTAAAAACATAAACTTTTTTCCCACCGTTACTGGCTACTTTCATTCATTCTTACTGTTGAGTATTGTTAAAATGTCTGTCATTTTTCCATGATTACAAATTCTCATAAAAGTGTTCTAAATGTTAATGGAAAAGACATACACTGATACGATTTTTTGTAGTCTCTTTGGTTTCTTTTGAGCTCTGTACTTGTTCAGGACATTAATCTTGTTCACTAAATGTGTAGTCTCAAAGGAACACCATAGAAAAGAGCTGTCATTATAGTTAATGAAGAGTCAGTACTTACATTGCTGAAATATAAATTACAAATGGTACCTTCTGGTTAAAATTATCTTTTTTTTTCTTCAAAATTCCTTTTTAGATGTTCTTTGAAGATCATATTGATGATGCCAAATATTGTGGTCATTTGTATGGCCTTGGTTCTGGTTCATCCTATGTACAGAATGGCACAGGGAATGCATATGAAGAGGAAGCCAACAAGCAGTCATGACATGAAATAGTCCTTTTATTTTTATTTTATTTAAGCTACACACATGCTTGTATATAGGTTTTATCTCTGGTTGAATCCTTGACAATAGACAGTACCTTTCTTTTTTCCCTTTCATAGCCCATTTTATTTTCTGCCTTTCAGTACTAAGTATGACCGTTCCTATCTCAGATCTTAATAAACAGAAACGCATTCAGGTTAAATTTGGCCTTAATTTAATATACTTGTTAGCAAGCGTGTGTAACAGTGGGGAAAGCTATATCATATTGAATATTTTGATAAACTTCACCTACTTGAGCTTGGTTTATTTTTCCCTTTTCCTAAATTAACTAGCACTGACTGTAATTTATTTCCCTTTTTCATGTCTCTCCCTTCCATTCTGCAGGAGTTTTAGCTATTTGAGATTTGTGGACCATCAATTTTGCACTTTAGAGAGTGATTCTGACTTAAATCCTCTGTTTTATCAGAAATTTTGCTTTTTCTGGCTCTTAGAAGAGCAAGATGGAAAAATGACCATCTGCCAGCTTTATACAGTATTTGCTTATTTTTGACCCACAGAATATAGCGCATTCATTGTGCAAACTCAGCAAGACTAACAACAAAAAGACAAGAAACTACTGAGGAGCTTAGTTACCTGCTGTTTCTGTACGTAGTGTTAATCTTCCAAGCACATCTAGTGTCTGTCAGTTTCTAATTGGCATGTGTAGGCTGCTCTGTGACTGAAGAATTTTCAAACCAGCTTTACACCCTTCAGGGAAAATCCCTTGTGATTGGACGTTTAGATCCACCAGGAAACTGGTGTTCAAGATGTTGAAGCTACAGTTATTTTATGATAGCACACTTCCCTTTATCTGCTTCTTTTTATTCCATCACTGTTGACCCATTTTATTTTACAGCCATACTTATGATGCTCTTGGTTTGTTGAGTACACAAATCAATTTTATTACAATCCAAAGATAACAAGACTTTAGGTATATTTTGTACCAAATTAAATTAGAAGACAAAAATTGTGCTTTCATAGTTGCTACAAAGATAAATAATGGAAAGATTTGGTGCAAAACAACAAAATATATATATATTCATATATATATATAGCTAATAAAATTACCTGAGGAGTGTAATGCTTGTTTATTTTTTTGTGTATATCTTTGCAATCTATTTTATATATATTGACAAAAGAGACTGTGAAATATTTAGCCATGCAGAGTATGTGACCAGACCAGAGCATGTGTAGGAAGACTTTTTGGTAATCATTAACTCTACCCTGAAATGATGGACTGCAAGTTAAAATGTGTGTTATCTACACTTCAATCAGTAATATTAGCAAATCTCCAAATTTTAGACACATTGGTTTTTTTTCCCTTGTATATTCTTTAGTCATGATATAATGCTGTAACTGGGTGGTCCTTTTTAAACAAAACATTATTTGCAAAACAGAGGGTATTATTTGTTTTTAAAGCTTTTGTAAATAAAGGCTTCAGAAATGTTTTCTTATATATGTTGATGACTGGTGATTTTTAGAAATGTTTATTTGGGGGATATTCTTTTTTTATTTGGGCAACTGAACAGAATTCAGTAACTTCTTTCATTAACCGTAGGTGACTATTAGCCCTTTAACTGAAAAATCAGTCTTAGCCTTTTGCAAGCCAAGACTGTAGGCCTATTGTTCTTCATGAGTACCTCAACTAGGTAATTAAGAATTGATTTCTATTTCTACCGTCTAGGAATGCATTTATTTTGAAGGACTTACAAAGTAAATACATTTTTGGCATAACTTACTGTGGCTTCTTTTTAAAGCTGACACAGTGTAGCAAGTTTCTAATTGGTTTCTTTTCATTTTGTTCTTCACCTACTTAAACAAAATAGGAATTATAAAGATCGCCTTTTGAGTAGCCACATAGTTGCTGAATTTTGTAACTTGTATCAATTTTGGTTTCTGTCTCTGAAAGTACAAACAGTCCCTAACTTATGATTGTTTGACTTAATGATTTTTTTTATTTATAATGGGTTTATCTGGAGGTAACCCCATTGTAAGACCAGGAGCTCCTTGGAACTTATGAAGTGAGTACAGTTTTTACTGAATGCATGTCGTTTTTGTACCATCACAAAGTCGAAAAATTAAGTTGAAACATTGTAAGTTGAACTATCTGCTGCATTGCCAGCATTAAATGCATTTTCAACGTAAATTTTTGACTTAAGATGGATTTTTTTGGGACGTAACCTCATCATAAGTAGAGAATCATTTGTATGTTATTTTATGACTTCTGTAGAAGAACATTATGACTTTTACTCACTAGCTTTTGGATATAAGATATTTGGCTGATAATTTTTTTAGTGTTCCTGAGCCATTAATTATGGACTTACTATATACTATTAAATCTAGAGCAAGAGTCAGCAAACTGGCTTATTGGCCAAAGTCAGCCTGCTGCCTGTTTTTGTGTGGCACATGAGCTGAAAATGGTTTACTTTTAAATGGTTAAGGAAAAAAAATGAATAGAATATTTTCTGACATGTGGAAGCTATATGAAATTTAAATTTCAGTGTCTATGAATTTGTATTGGAATGCAGCCACATGCATCATTTATATATTATTTATGGCTACTTTTTCACTACAGTAGGAAAGTTGAGTAGTTGCTACAGAAACTGCCTGTGGCAGTCTCATGGTTTCACATTGTTGCATGGCAAGCTACAGAATCACAGTGATGCAGATAGAACCTGACAGCATCTGGGGAGCTATGTTTATTGTCATATCACAATTTATTATTTTTTCTGTTACCAGTTAATGCCCAATTATGTCAGTAGGAAAAGTACACTTTGAATGTTGTGTTTTTAAGGCACATTGGAGTGAGAGGATTTATCAAATTACACAGTAATGCATTGTATTTATGATGCAATAACCACTATACTATGGTAAAAGAATACAATATTGTTGACATTACCAGACTAAACACTCATCACAATATTCCCAGTTCATGGGAAAGCAACAGAAGAATTAGAAAACTTAAATGGAATCTTTCATCACAGCATAATTTCTTCACAAAAATAAATGAAAACAAGGCTACAACCAAAGGATGTTTACAAGTGGCCAGTTTGTTAGGTAAGCAAAGAAAGCCATTTACTGATGACTTATATCATGTGTGAAGATAATAACCCAAAGAAATGTGTCCAGAGAAAGTAAACTTAAGACTATTAATATGAATTAGCCTTTTGATGAGAACAGTTGGCTTGAAGAATGAGGGCATTGGAAGCAACATCAAATGATTTTGAGTGTGTTCTTTGGCTCTTGAGTCAGATGTTACCAGTACTGCCCAGCCTTATTCTTTACTTAAGAAATCAATGCTGAGTGTGAAGTGACTGAATAATTAGTCTCTATTCATAGTCTGCCTGGAACTACAGGTGGGAATATTTTTAAAGAAGTTGAAAAACCATTGTCAGTACAACCTAAAGTGGAATCTACCAAGATATGCAACTGATGTTGGCAAAAATATGCATGGAGCAGAAACAGGTTTAGTTGGTCTCATTTATAAAGCTTGTGACAATGTAAAGTGTTTAAAGCCTATAGCTATTCATTTTATTATTCGATAGGTACTTCGCAGAAATATTGCTGTTATTGAACTGGTAGCATCAACAGTGAACTTCATTCGCTCTTGTGGACTTAACCATCATCATCAGTTCCATGAATTTTTGTGAGAAACAGAAGCTGAATATCCTGATTTGACCTACCACACAAGCGTTCCGTTACTTAGCAATGGTAATGTTTTATTGTGATTTTTGTCAGCTCAGGGCTGACATTTAAATTTCTCTGAATGAGAAGAACTGTCCTTACCCACTATTTTTGAACACTGAGTAGCTTTGGGAATTAACTTTTGCCACAGACTTGATAATGTTCCTTAATGAATATGACCTAAAATTACAAAACAAAACACTTACACTGCGGTAAAGTCATTTCAACAAAAACTAACATTTAAATCACAAGAATGCCAAGCTGCTTTATACACTTCTGTGCTGTCAAAGGTCAAAGTGGAAAGTGAGGTCTCCATTTACACATAACTTTTTAGTGGATATATTTTCCTGCAGTTCCTTTACCATTTTTGGGATGTTGATGCAAGTGCAAAGAAAACATTTCAAAATCCATCTAACTGCAACTGAAGAGCTTCCTCGTCTGTTGGAAATGAACAATCTAATGAATGACATGCTAAAAGGCAAATACCAAGAAAAGACAAATGCAATCCTCTAAATGCCTTAAAAGTGATAAGTAAAATCATACGCTCATGGGTGGTATATGGCATTACCTTGACCTATCTGTGAAGAGACAAAGACGAAATAAGTGAAATCTCACTACAGATCAGCATTAACAGATGAATATTTTCAACTGATTTTGATGATGGGGAACACTAACTTTGAGCCCAAATTGACCAAAATGTTATCCCCCTCAAAAAAATTCCATTTTTCTCATTGGTAGACCCATATCACAAAAAAATTGTACTCGATTATATTTTGAGTTTTGAATTTAAAAAAAAATTGTGAAAATTGTTTCCTCCTTATATAAATACCTAAATAATGTCCTTGATTTTGTCTTTTAGCTTGCACAGCCTTAAATATTTACTGTCGAGCCTATTCCAGAAAAGGTTTACCTACCCCTCTACTAGAGGAAACTGAAGGGTCCGTATCTGTCCTGGCTGCCATTTCATCTGCAGTGCCAAATGCAGTGGCTCCTTTGGGTAAACAACCGGGAGTGGAATCAAATTATAGATACCTAAGATGTGACCTCACTTGTATTAAATGAATGTGTTAGAGTGGAAATATGTGTTACATTCGCTAAGTGTGTATAAGGGTGTAAAACACTTGGGATTAAGCTAGGTGGTTTTCTACTCAGGAAGAACAAGTCTCCGCAGAAGGATCTTACCTAGAGACGTATGTTATTTTTGAAAAATCCATTGTTGCAATGTGTCACTTCTGTCAAAATATTTGCAGATCAGTATTTGTAGTCTGTGGCAGGGTGGGAAGGTTGAACTGGGGGATACCTTCATCATGGTTTATACTGTAAGTTGCTTTACATTTACCATTTTCTGAGGTAGGTTTGTGTGTTCGTAGGTTTTAAAAAAAAACCCTCACTTTGGTAATGTAAGTATATGCAAAAATGTACAATACAGTATGACTTCAGAATCAGCCCAGCACGTTTACATGCATCTCAAAATAGGGAAAATTTGCTAGTTTATAATATATTGGAGTAACAGTTTTTCATATGTTTTCTTGAAGCATGAATCACATGATTGCTAGCCTTTTTATAAACATGATTTATACCTTTGATTTCACTAGGTAGTTGTCAAACATATGCCATATTTCCAGTAGTTGTCTGTTGATTACAGTGGACTTGAGTTTTATAGTCTACTTGTCCTCAGAATCATTTAACGACTCAGTAATCACCTCATCTTTCCACCACCCTTCCCCGAAAAACCTGTTATGTCCGTGTTGTAGATGTGAATTTTGCCATTAGTAGCCCTGTTAGATAAGAGAGTGTATCTTTAAAGTAATTTATATTGTCAGTACAAAATATATAATTTCATATAGACAGTTAATGAAGGTGACCAACCACTTTATTTGGGTACATGAGGAATGAATTCATGGATATGCTCTTCCTTGAATGCATTGTCATTGTAGTCAGATGCAAATGTTTTTAAATTTACCTTTGAAATAACAATCCTCTTCCACTAAGCAATAGCAAATAGTTGACTAAGGTATATGAAGCATTTGTACAATAGTTTTAAATGAAAATTTTTTAAAATCTTGATTCCTGTATGATAAAATCTCTAAAAACAAAAAAAAAAAATCAAAATGATCAGAGTAATGGACAATCAGAACAGTTGAAGTATGTTTCTTCAAGTTTGAGTTAAGCTATTAAATTTTTTAAAGTAAAATGCTTACAGGTAAATTTTATAAATTTACCTCTTAAGGTAAAGTTTATAAATATGTACAAAATGTAAGTCTGTTTATTTGGTACTTTGTTCACTCAGATAAATTTATACCACATATCAAATGAGCATAAATCATCTCTAAAAATTATAACCTCTTACAATTAAAAACAAGATAAAACTGAACCAAAAACCCTTTAAAGGTTATTCACTGTATGAAAACAGAAAAGGAACCATTACAACAATGAAAATTTTTAATTTTTAAAAAATTTTTTCAAATCTGCTTCTAATCTGTATCGACTTACGTATTTAAATAATTACATAAAAGACCTAAGGAAGCGGGGTGGATTAACAGTACTGTAGCAGAGTAAAGGATAATAAAAATTCCATCTTTCTTTTCTAGCTTTCAGTTTGACAAGAGGGAATATCTAACAGAATTCTGTCCAGGAAAACAGCTATAGTAATGTGCTTTGAAAAAAAAAAATCTGGCTGCATATAATTCTTAATACGTCATGTGCTGCTGTTACCTTAAGACTCTAGCAGTAGTTATACATTCCAGTCTGGCACTTCAGGTAATAAAAAATGACCAAAAAGTGCTTTAAGATAAAAGTAAAAATGTATCGTATCTTCTGAGATTTCTTGAAGCAGATTGTCAGATCAAACTCTTTAGTTTAAAAAAAAAAATCTGAAAAAGACTGCCATCCTACGTTCAAAGAATTGCACTCAAATGAACTATAAGATGGAGTTGGCTGACATTGGTTCATTCATAAGCACATTTAATATAAAACTTTCTATTTTTAGCAAGGATGAGTAATTGCACAGATCTTTTACTCCATTATCTTCTGGTCTTCTAGTTTATTTTGTGTTGAATTTTTGTCTAACAGATTTTGAAAAAATTATTACCATTTTTCTCTTTGATGAAATGCCAGTTACTTAGCTGTGTAGTTTTAAAAGGTAATCTGCTTTAAATTCTCAAAATCAGTACCAAAAAAGTATACGGCTTATTCTAATTGTTAACTTTTACAAAATGTATACTTCATTCAAATAAAAAAAAAAATAAAACTTTTTTTCTTTTTTTAAATAGTGCATACAAGGCACAAGAGCTTCTTAGTATTAATATATATACTGAAGCTGAACATTTTGGCATCAACAGACACACCACTTTAGTTTATGTTAAACTAAATTTCCAAACAGCATGCCATTTAGTTCATGTTGAACTAAATTTCCAAAATTACATGATTTTTGTTTAATGATTTGCATAATTTAATCTTAATAGGTGTTTGAAGAAAAATATAGTTTAACTATCATAGTTTCGATGAGAGGACACAGAAATAATACAGGTATCAATAGAGGATTAACCTGTTGACCTATTAGGAATTCTCAACAGAAATTCTGTATTTTTACTATGTTCAAGAGGAGAAATAACCTAAAAAGAGATTTCTAAAAAGCCAAACAGATAAAAGAATGCCATAAAACAATTTTCATAATTGTTATTGTGAATTTTCCCCCAATTTAATAAGACTAGAAGAGATGAAAATATATTGCTGATGTAATAGAAATGTATTAGTTTTGACAAAAGTTTTTTAGCCAGTTGCTTTATCAGTGAGCTCAAGCTTCAATGTTCACCTTTATTTTCCAGCAGGGAACAAAGGCTGGCATTAGATTAGTCTGGCAAAAATGGATGGGGATCTTCAACTGTAGGTCACTTGGACTCTGCAATGAATTCATGTGTATTACAGGTCACTCAGTCTGAGGCTGGATTCACATCAGGGGAGAAAAAAAGTCTAATTTGTTACCTCTACCTTCTTAAAGGTAACAAATAGGTTTTATGAATAAAGCTTATCATTATAATGGGACTTGAAATCTTTTAAATCTTAAACAGTATCTTAATAGTCTCAATTTTCTGACTCAGAAAATTAGATGAGTAATGGGGGGTTTTATGTGATAAACTGTGCTGCTCAAATATTTGTGTGAAAACTGACCCATGAATTTATTCTAAGTTTTTGACAGAAGATATTTTCACTTTTGATTATTAATTAATTAAACATTACTTTTAATATTTAATAGGGATTTGTGTTAGTTGTAACAATCCGTATATTGGATCCAAAATGTGTTATATTTTAAGCAACAGCTTGGAGACAACTAATTGATTCATATTCTGCATATCCAGCCAAAGGAATATAGGACAACTGACCAATGGCACCTTCCTATGGGAAGCCGCTTCCATCCATCTACAGCACTGATACCTTGAAATGAAACAGAAAACATGAAAACATTGTGTTAACCATAAAAAACATCCAAAACTAACCACATCATTCATTACTTGTTGCAATAACATCCCTCATTTTAACTGATTTCTATGCTAGAAGGCTCAGTAGATGTGTTCTTGAATACTGGCATCTAGATCAATGCTTCTCAAACTTTCCGTATACAAGAAAGAATCTTATGAAAATGCAAAAACATGCAGATTCTGATTCAGTAGATCTAGGATAAGGCCCAAGATTCTGCATTTCTCTCAAGCTTCCAGGTGATGCCAGTGCTGCTGAGTGGCCACAGTGTGAGTGACAGGGTTCTATGTTCTACATTCCTCTGAGGCCAACTGCAGTTTGGGAGTGGCAACTGAGTTGGAAAGGAGATTTAAGGAAATAATTTTGAAACTTGGTGTGCACAGAAGCACAGCATTTTTTACTTATATTGTAGGAGGGGGGAAGGTTAGGTAGGCTAAATTTAATCCACATTTTAGTACCTCTATGAGTTCAGGCACATCATAAATATCTGGAAACTGCTGAACTAAAACATATTTTATGAAAAGGCCACAGATCATTTACTAATATAATTCAAAACAAGAAGAAAAAACTTACCAAGATAACATTTGGTAATATAATGAAATTAGGCACATCAATATCAGGCTATTATTCAATATAAATGTAAATTGAATGAATTGCAAATCTGAGATGTAAAGCAGGAAAAGCTATTTTTAAAAGTCTAGTATCTATTAGCTACCTTAGGAAAAATTTAATTAAAAAACCAAAACATTTTACTATCACTGGTTATGTCAATAGAATGGAAACCATAGTATCAGAAAATCACTTGGATATTTTAGGTCTATGCAGCTGATTCATGCTATTTGGTTATTATGACTACTAATGTTAGATATTCAAATATAATAAAATCAGGTTCCTGTGAGATTTTTAATTTCAACATTATTTTGTCACCTATTATATGTTTATTGAAAACCTACTATGTATCTGGCACTGTGCAAGGTGTTGGGGACAGTGATGAGCAAACATGACATTGGTCTTGTATTAAAATACTGGGGAATCTAGATGACTTCTATACAATGTTCCCATGTAAATATGTAAAATATTTAACACATAGAAAAACTTAATAACACTGACCTCACAAACAATGGTAATTATAATAATGATTCGAAACACTGGAAAAAAAATCTTGTGAAATTTTATATGTTTTACAAAAACTCTGTTCTATAAAATATTATTTGTTGTATTGGCTAATGATTCATATTTATACATTCATAGTGACATTCTAAGGATTATTTTCAGAAATTTAATAATGTCTCTTGGCTATTTAACCAAATTAAGATTAGATTTTCACTATCCTAACCATAGTTAGGATCAGTCTGATCTACTGTATCATCATCGTGTATTCAGAGTGATTTTGGTCTTCCCAAAGTGGAAACATTTGTCAACTGGCAAATTGCCAGATGAACATTTGGCTGTTACTACATGGCTGGTCATCAAAAGCAAAACAAAGCAAAAAATAAAAACAGATATCCGTGAAGTACTTTGACACAAACAATTTGTTTTACATGCTAATCTCTTGCTTCTCCTAGACTTTAGGATTCTAGATTGCAGTTTTGTAAATGAGAGTTGTCCCAATAATGTTAATTTTCTACTTTTTATATTATGTTTATTGTAATAATACCTATAGTTGTTTATTCCAAAGAATAAACTTACTTGTAGCTTTTTACTGACTGCAGGTTTATAGACAGATTGTGTTTTAAAGAAACTGATTTGGAACTACAAGTTAAAAAAAATTAAGGTTTAGAGAAAATTATTTGGAACACCTATAATTTTCAATGTAACATGCTATGAAGTCCTACTGTGACCAAAAATGAGAATGACAGTGGTCTGCACTAACAAGATATAAGTATCTTCTACTCAGACCCAGAGAGATTCTGCTAACAGATTGTCAAGGATATGACCACTGTATATTATATCCTGAAAGATAAAAAATAAAAATAGTAATTTTATTCTATGAAATGACAAGGTAATTTTCATGTACAGTTCCATATTTTAGGATGGATCCTGTCATTTAATACATTACTACAAAAATGACTTTTTTTCATCAACTTATTTTTATAATTTATCAAATTAACCCAAATTTTATCTAATACTCAAGTTAGCTCCATGTCCAGCATGGAGGACCTAGCATGATGAATGCAATTCTACGGGTGAGATATCTTCTAATACGACTCACTAGCAAATACATAATGATGTTTATGGAAACTATTTGCATTAAGAACATTAGAAAACTTTTAAAAATATAAGACATAACAATAAAGGGAAAACTTATCTTACTTTTATAAAGTATGAATTTGCTTTGCTTGAAGAGCTAAGTCTCATTCTCCATGGTTAATGCAGGATTGCTCATACCTTAATGGAACAACATAAATTAGCATTTTTGGTTGTTTTTGAACAAACAGGAAGAGACTTGTTTATTCATCTATGAATTGTCCCCTGCCCCAAGTATGTTTCCAAAGATGCGTTGTACCTATGAGTGTTTATAAGATGATTATATAGAAATATACACCCCCCCATACGGTGTCAGCCACAACCAGTATTTCTCTGTCTCTTTTTCACACATACACACACAAGCCCACTAAAAATCATTAGAGATACACCCCTGAGGAAGTAGAGGAAGAAAATAATGAAAGATACATTGAGCCTGGCACTGCTCACATCACCTTAAATCAATGTTTCCTGATTCTTCATCTACCTACCTCATTCTAGTCAAACCAGTCTTTGATGAGCCCTTTCTCATCCCACCTTCTCATTTCTCTTCCTTCTTTTACATCATCCTTTGACCTTTAAAAAGTTTCTCACTTCATCAAATTAAGAGAAAAAAGAATCTAAAATGCCAAATTAACAGCACATAAAAGTCAAGAAATCACTTCTAGCCAGGTGCCGTGACTCATGCCTGTAATCCCAGCTACTCAGGGAACTGAGGCAGGAGGATCACTTGAGCCCAGGACTTTGAGACCAGTCTGGGCAACACAGAACTAGTCTCAAAAAAAAAAAAAAAAAAGAAAGAAAGAAAGAAAAGAAAAATAGGAAAGAGAGAGAAAAGAAAAAGGAAGGCAAGAAATCATTTCTATGTTAATGTTGACTATATAAGATGAAACAAGAATCCCTTCTGGAAGAAAAGGAACTCTGTTTTTCCACCCCCCAACAATTGACCCCCAATTGTCATCAATTTTGGTTTAGGGAACACCTAGTCCTTCCCAGAGATTGGAAAGTGAAATGGCACTTTAGAAGGTGAAGAGAGTGACCAAATTATGAATACTCAAATGATGGGGATCTCTGGAGAGCATATATATTTCTTAAAAATAAGACTCTTTAAAGAAAGCTTATATTTTAGGAGAATATGACTGATTATATATTAAATAATGACTAAAATTTTTACACAGGACCATCTGGTTTTTTTTCACTAACACTAAATCCCAGGGATTTCAAGGAAACCAGTAAACACTTTAAAGTGCCAGGAACCAAAGTCAGGCTGCACGAGAGTTTGAAGAAAAGACTAGAAATGAAGGAAATAAGGTCTTAAAAACTCGTCAATCCAGAAATTTTCTGAAAAATAGTGCCTTAATCATGGATGTATGATGTTAACTCATTTATAGGACACTACACATATACACATACACTTGCATTTTTGATTGCACCATTTGGTTTAATCCTTACCAACTCTGAGAAATAGGTATTATTTTAAGGACAAGGAAGCTAAGTCTAAAAGAGGTTAGGTAATTTAACAAATATCATACACTAATAGGTGTCCACGCTGGGATTTGAAATCAGGTCTGACTTAAAAGCCTTGCTTGTTCTTTGTTAATAAACTGTTGACTGAAGTAATCAAAAGATTAAAATCAACAACAATAACAAGAGAAATGTGAGTGGGATGTGAAGAAATCACAGTTATGATAATTATGCAATCACTTAAACATTTTGAAACTGGATAAAAAGTAAAAGACAACTACATAATTTAAGATACCTTTCAGCAGATATTTTTCAACCTATTGTTTCAACTGATTGCATTTTTTTCATTTTTTATGCTTTGTATTTTGAATTCATTTCTATCATTTTATTTAATGTTCAGTGATAAAGATTTAGTTCTTTAAACTGGAAAAAAGCAATGTAGATCCATTTTTCACAAAATGATTTTCTACTGCTAACACATATTAAAGTACCTCACAAACAGAAATTCTTTGAAAATAATTCTACATTTACAATAAGAGTCTGACTCCAAAGTTATAAAAATTCTGCTTGAGTTCTTTGTACATTCTGATTATTAGCCCTCTACTGGATGTATAGCTTAAGAAAAAAAACAAACAACCCCATTAAAAAGTGTGCAAAAGACACGAACAGAAACTTTTCAAAAGAAGATAGACAAATGACCAATAAACATACAAAAAAATGCTCAGCATCACTAATCATCAGGGAAATGCAAATTAAAACCACAATGAGATATCATCCTACCTCTGTTAGAATGGCTTTATTAAAAAGTCGAAAAACAATAGGTGCTGGCGTGGATGCAGAGAGAAAGGAAGGCTTATACACTGTTGGTGGGACTGCAAATTAGTACAACCTCTATGGAAAACAGTATGAGGATTCCTCAAAGAACTAAAAGTAGATCTACCATTTGACCTAGTAATCCCATCACTGGGTATCTACCCAAAGGAAAATAAGTCATTTTATCAAAAAAGACACCTACACTCAAATGTTTACTGCAGCACAATTCACAATGGCAAAGATGTGGAATCAACTCAAGTGCCCATTAATTCATGCGTGGATTGACAATTGTGGTATATGTATACCATGAAGTACTACTCAGCCATAAAAAGGATGAATTAATGCCTTTTGCAACAATTTGGATGGAACTGGAGACCACTACAGTATCCTAAGTATCTAAAGAATGGACATACAAACATCACATATACTCAATATAAAACTGGAACTAACCAAAGAGCACACATGTGCACAGAGGGAAGTAAAACTCAGTGGAAATCAAGCACAGGGGAGGGGGGTGGACGGGATGGGCAAAAACATACCTAATGGGTACAATCGACACTATTTGGGTGATGGGCACACTTAAAGCCCTGACTCAAACATTGCAAAAGAGATCCATGTAACCAAAAACATTTGTACCCCCTTAATATTTTAAAATTCTTAAAAAAGTAAAAAAAAAAAAAGAAAAAAACCAAAGTAATAAAAGTTCTGTAGGTAACATAATGGAACTTTTTCACCACTTTCACCTTTTAAAAGTAAAATATGTCAAAAGATAGCCAAACAAGCACACGCTTACCAGCTTTGCATTTTCCCAGGTTTGTGCTGCTCTCTGTCCAAGACTGAGAATCACTAAGAAGGTGACTCTGGGACTCTCTCAATGGCTTTGCAGGAAATTGATGGTTTTCAGAACTGAACAATAATAATAATAAGTTAACTTTTGATAGTATTGCTAAGTGTTTCTCAAAATATGGAACTCAATCCACTTGTGATGCAAGATGATTGTAGGAGGTACCCGTGATAATTTGGGGAATACAAGAATAAGGCATTAAGTAACACCAACTCACAATGAAAAAAGTATTCTCTCTTCAGTCTCTTCATTCTTCTCATTATAATAAGATGACAATCTCTAACTCTGGCAAAGCTCCATTTTTTTTTTTTTTTTTGAGACAGAGTCTCACTCTGTTGCCCAGGCTGTAGAGTGCCGTGGCATCAGCCTAGCTCACAGCAACCTCAAACTCCTGGGCTCAAGTGATCCTTCTGCCTCAGCCTCCCGAGTAGCTGGGACTA
>CAUYRT010017533.1:0-35250 GCA_963574885.1 Lepilemur ruficaudatus | reverse complement strand
CCTCTTTCTTTACCAATATTAAACACATGCCTTAACGTATTCTTAAATGTATTTTAATAAAAGTTAATCCTATATTTTTTCTTTGACATTTTCCCATAGATTCTCTTAATATAACATTTAAATTATCACTATTTTTAGGATATTCTACAACGTTGGTATGTCATGTTTTACACACAGTGATTTGAGAATAATTAATTTGCTGTTTGATGCAATTGGTAGATTTAGTTTTCTAGATTTCTGGAAACTTTTAAAAATAAAAATTTTACAACATCTTTAGATTTATGGAAAAATTATGAAGATATTACAAAGAGTAACCATACATCTCACATTTATGAACTTCCCCTAATATTAGCATTTTGCATTAGTATCCTTTAGCATTATGAAGAATTTTATATTAATATACATTGTCTAATCTGTAACAATTAATGAACCAACATTGCAACATCAGTATTCACTAAAGTATTACTTTATTTGTAGTTTCTTAGTTTGTCCAGAATGGCTTTTTTCTCTTCTAGGATCCCATCCAGGATCACATGTCTCTTTAGGCACCTCTTAGCTGACACAGTTCTCAGGCTTCCCTGTCTCTAATGACCTTGACAGTTTTGATCTGGAATTTCATAGAATGCCCTTCACTTGGGGTCCATCTGGTGTTTTGTTCATGATTATTGGAGTTATATTAGAGTTATATTACCGGAAGAAAATCCACAGAGGTAGCTAGAAATTATCTCATCATATCAAGGCTACATATAGCTGACATAATACGATGACCTTATAACATGACCTTAATCACCTGATTGAGGCAGTACTAGCCAGGTGGTCTCTTCACTGTGAAGTTAGCATCCTCCCCCCACCATATTTTGTAAGGAGTAAAAAGTTATGATTCACCTCTTTGAGGGCAAAGTATCTACATACATTATTTGGAATTCTGCATGAGATACTTGCCTCTTTTATCTTATTTACTTAGCTATTTCTTTATGTTAGTACAGATGTGTGGATAGGTATTTTATACTTTGGATTATAGCCCAATACTACTTTATTTTCTTGCTTAATTTTATCCATATTTGGCCATTGAGGCCCTTCACTTGGCTCCTATATTCTTTTGATATACCCCAACCATTGAATTATTTCAATACTTCTCTACTTTCTAGCACTACAAGACATACCAGGCTCATTTGTATGTCTTGCCTCCGCCCTAAAATCAGCCAACTCTTTAATGAGCACTGGTGATTTTTATGGAGAATAGTATTAGACACTAAGGTCCAGGCTGTGTGGGCCCCATGTTACTGGGTGTTATTGTCCTGCCAGCAGGATATCATTTTCCTGTAAGCCCTTAGAAATTATTGTTATCTAATGATTTCTAGTTATCTTTAAATTTATCTGAAAGGAAGATTGGAGTACCTGATATCTGATTTTTGTTAGCCTTTCCATATTATAGCTTTTCATCTCCTCTTTTTATTCAATCTTACTAACTCCCTTTATTTTAGGTCTTTTTAATACACTTAAAGTCATAGTTTTATTTTGTTATTAAATCAGATAACCATTATTTTTCAAATGTATGAATTTAGCTCACACCCATGCCCATATGTAAATATGTCCAATACATCTATATATCTTATACTTTCAACTTCAATATCTTCTTAAATAAGTTTCTCATTATAGTATCTTTTCCTATTATTTGATTTTATTATAAACAAAATTAAGAAAGGCTTGTAGTTTCTTGAGAGTTATATTTATATTTCATAGAAAAATCATTCCTATAACTTTAAATATTATCCATTAATTCTTTATCATGAACAAAAATTTTATATTTTCCTTTCTTATGTATTTATATATTTTCTTCTCATGATTTTGATTATTCTTATTTTCACCTCTATATTATTATTATTATATACAATTAAAATACTTTTTGATTTCTCATTTCTTATGAAAACCGTTTACTGAAGTGTAATACACATGCTGAAAAGTTCACAAAACATAGAAATCTAGAATGTGTATTCATCTGTACTAACACCACATACAATTGCTATCACTTCAATATGTCTTTAATGTAATATTTGATATGCTAGTTGTTTAAAGCATGGTGCAGCAGTGTCAAGGAAGTAGTGGGAAATATGCAATTGAAATTAAAACTGAAAACATTATTTTTGCATCAAGTTATCTATCAACCAACTGTGCACGTTCTCTCCACTCTACTCCTAGGCCTGCTCTTCCAGATACTGGAATCTGGCTATCACTATGGGTGCTTGAGGAGCCATGGAGCCGAGGATAATTACTTAATTTTAAAATAAAATATAGTAGAATATAGATCTACATTAATACGTACACTCAAGTAAACAGAAGTAACAGACAACTTGAGAAATGTGATCAACAGTCTAGGTTCCCAATATGATTGAGAGAAATCCTCTCAATATCAATTTGCTTACTATTATAGTCAGTAATTGTGTTAGCATATTAATTCCATTCTGCACAGTAAAAATATATTTTAAAGTTACACATTATAATAATTTAATAAGTATTAAATAATCTGGAATAATTTCTAAATGTATACAATGAGTTAGTTATCTCAGAGCTCTCTTTAGAAATAAAAAAAGCAGCAAAAAGCAACCGGAATAAAGCATTTTACAAAACGCCCACATTTATATCTAACAGAAAGAGAATAAAAATGTGTTTTTCACCGCTTCCATAAATAAGGTGAAAAAATCATATATAATTTTAATGCAGTTTCCATTCTCTGTATATATTAATTCATTAACTTTTTTTTGAGATAAATTTAATGTCGTATTTATGTCACCTTATCTGTAATTAATATAATCTTTTCCCTGGAATGACCTTATTAAATATTAGTTGGTTTAGGTGTGTCCAAAATTTAAATAATGCACATAGGAAACACATTTCAAGGTACTTGTAGAAATGAATGTATCTCTCTCTGAATCAGGTCAGGAATACATTGATAGCATCTCAGAAGGTCTCTACAAATTATCTGAGCAATCACCTAATTGTTTCTTTCACTCATTAAACTCTAGTACCAAAGAAAGCTCTAGACCATTTTCTCACCAATGACTGTGCCTGGCCAGAGTAGTATTTAATAATTTTTGTATGGATTAAAATGAAGGCATTTGGCCATAACCAACTTCTGATTATTCATGTCTAAATGATTAAGATTGAAGATTGAGGATTTTCTCCAAACAACCACTGTTTCCTATATGAATGGTCAATTACCTCTGCTCCATTACTCATCTTGGGCTGGCTTCCTCCACTTACTGTATCTCAGTTATAACCACAGCAACTACCACATTAAACTTTGTCTTTGTGGACCAATGTATTCTTATACTAATATGAATAATCTAAAGTTGACTGGCAGCATGAAGTGAACTTGGCAATTTATTCAAGAATATCAAATGGATGTGTTTAACCCACTAGGAAACCTCTTACATCATTCTTTTGAAGTACACTCTTCCACATCCTCTCCAGCATTCATCTATGTCTTCATGATAAATTACATCAAAGATGTTTTCTTTTAGCAATTTTACTTTTCTCTAATAGTTATGCATCTATATTTTTTGTAAAATTGATGTCATCCTAACACAGTAATTTTATCGCTTTCTGTTCTTCTAAATTATCAGCAAAATTAATAAAGAAAACCACTCTTTCATATTGCTCTCCAAAATATGGTTTGTTTTGTTTAAGCAAGTTATTTAACCTCACCTCTTTTCTTTACTTTTTTAAAAGTTATTTTTGTTTATTTTTTAGTTATTATTTTTTTTTTTAGAGACAGGTTCTTGCTGTGCCCTCCAGGCTAGAGTGCAGTGATATGATCATAGATCACTGTAGTCTTAAATTTCTGGGCTCCAGTGATCCTCCCATCTCAGCTTCCTGAGTAGCTGAAACTATAGGAAAAAGCCACCAATCCTGGCCATCTTACCTCTTTTAGTATCAATATTTTATTGCATCAGTCACATAGATTTCTATTACTGTAACTGAATTTCATGTATTATTGTTTCTGATTAGAATAATTTTTCCATGCATGGAAAAAAATGTGCTTATGATAAGCCTACGAACAAGGCAAAGATCCTGAACTCATGAAGCTTATATTTATGTGTGTAATTAATGCCATAAATATCCTATGAAGAAAATATAAACTAGGGTAAAAGACAAAGGTGGTTAAGAATTTATTTTTTTAAATGATTAGGTTAGTTCTTTCTGAAAATGTGAGGAATGAGTGAAAACCTGAATGAAATGACAGTGACAGCCATGTTATCTGAGAAAAAATTTTTAGAGATTGCATTTAAAGTGATACAGGTAGATTAGAGCCCAGGGATACAGTGAATATATATTAGAAGAACAGAAGATTACTAGACCCACATTCCTGAATGCAGGATGTATAATTAAATCCTAGATAAGGAAGACAGAGTCAATTCTACAAAGCTCTTAAATTTTGCCCGAAAGGACTCTGTTTTGGCAACAGAGAAATATATTGTGACCTCCACAAAAGTTACCTTTTTTAGGATTGTAAGTCAATTTTAGCTTGCAGTCTTTTTTTTATTTGTTTGTTTATTTTAATCATTTGTTTCCTTTATTTGAAACATGTTCATAATTCCTAATTTGTAATTGTGAAATCAAGTCTGCTAAAGATCGATAAAGCTTAAATCCCCACTACCTCTTCCAACATTTTGGAATTCAATTTGAGCTAAACTTATATGACTTAAGAAACCATGGAAAAAATAACAAAAATATACTTTCAAACATATTCTCAATTACATGTATATATACACATATACACATATGACCATTTTCTTTTATTCGGTTAGTGGTTTCTGCGTCCCTTTTCTTGCTGTGTATCTATTTTAGTTAGCCAAGCTTTGGCAATTAAGCATGGGCTTTGAAAACATATTTTTCAGACTTTTTAACTTTTTCAAAAGGAGAAGAAAATTGAAAGTGGTCGTTGAAGAGGCAATGAACATTATCTACTACAAACACTTCCTCATTTGCCAAGCTGCAATACTAAAAGGAGATGGAAACATTGATACTTCACCACTGTGCTGTGTTCAGGATTGGGTTGACTCATGTAAAATCTTGATACTTGAGCTCTCAGGTTTTACAGCACTCGCAGTCAAAGTCTGCAAGACGAGTGTCTTCTCTAGCTATCTACCAAACTTGCCCAAATTTCACTGTATGTAACAGATTTTATTTTTCATAATTTATATAACTGTGACTGTCTCTTCATCGAGGACTGAATTTTTGCACCGATTTTCTTTTTTTATATAAATTTTTAAAGCTGACATTAGAGAAAAGAACAGGGATAGACATGCCTTTAATGTTTTGTCTTTACGTAGATCTTTTTCATCATTTTATGCTATACTATGAAAATATTGATATTAAAATATCTTTCAGGTTTTTTTTCCATTCTAACACAATTAGCTTTGGCTCAATTCACATATATACAATTAATCTTTCTTCATTGTTGGCACTGACTAATTATTTATCAATTCATAAAATTATATAGTAAACAAATACAGATAAATGAAGAGAACACATTAATTAGTGTCATTTTTTTTTTATTTCCAAGCATTATGGGAGTACAAATAGTTTGGTTATATGGATCGCTTTTATATTGCTTAAGTAATGGTTATAAGTGTACCTGTCACCCAGATAGTGTTCCTTGTACCCATTAGGTAGGTTTTCATCCACCTCCTCCTCCCCTCCACCCCCTGCTTAATTGCTGTGGATTTTTACTTCCCTCTATGCACATGTGTGCACATCAGTTAGGTCCAATTTAATATTGAGTAGATGTGGTGGGTTTTTTTCCATTCTTTAAGTATTTCACTTAGGATAATGGTATCCAGTTCCACCTAAATTGTTTCAAAAGACATTAAGCAATCCTTCTTCATGGCTAACTAGCATTCCATGGTGTGTATATATTCGTTACATTTGTTACCACTCATGAATTTGTTAATCCACATTTGTTAATCCACTCATGAATTGATGGACACTTAGTGTCATTTTATTGAGACTGTTAAGTGTGAATTTCCCTGTACTGCCAAAAGAATATCATGGCACCCCTCATCACCTGGGCATTCCTTCAGACTCTGTTCATACTCTGTATGAATCATCTGTTACAACAATGATTTATTATTAACATCAAATAGCTATTAAAAAAGGGGAAAAGATATCAAATTGAACAATTATTTTGACATTGCTCCAAAGAGAATGAACGCATATAGTCAAATACAGCAGATTTGGGCTAGACTTAGATTTCTCAGTATCAGATAAGTTGAAAAATATGTATATATGCATATGAATATAAACATATTGAGTTCATTTCTTCCCCTGAACCTGCCCAAATGAAATATTAATGATTTATCCTTTGGATGCAACATTTTTCTCTTTTACCTCACTTAATAATATTATATTTTGCTTTAGATAGATGTAAACACTAATGAGAGAGAATTAACATTAACTTTTAGCAATCATATCTGAAATGATTGATTAATATAGAATAAATCTCCAATAACTCTAATTATATGCTCTAATAAATTTCTCTATATCTTAAAGTATAAAAAATATTATTGCTTTCTTTTTCTAGTTATTTATAAACTTTGTAATTTTCTAACTCATTTAAATAATTTAGGTAAAAACATAAATTGATATTACTATATGTGTCATTGATATAGGGCTAATAAAATTATAAATGTGGCCTGCTGTCTGGATTCACTGACCTCATATTATAGTGAGGTAGTCAAGATAAATAAAAAATGTCAATGTAATTCCATGAGTGCAATGACAGAAGTGTCAGCAGCTTCTTCAGGATGTGTAAGATAAAATGTTTTCAGTATAGCACTAGATGAGCTACATTATAAGGCCACAGCAACCAAAATAGCATGGTACTGACACAAAAACAGAGACATAGATCTATGGATCCAAACAGAGAATCCAGATAGGAAACCATCCTCATATAGTTATCTGATCTTTGAGAAAGCAGACAAAAACACACACTGAGATAATGAATCAATAAATGGTGCTGGGAAAATTGGATAGCCACATGTAGAAGACTGAAACAGTATCCACACCTCTCACAAAAATTAATTCACGATGGATAACAGATTTAAAACTAAGGCATGAAACCATAAGAATTCTAGAAAATGTTGGCAAAACTCTTACAGACATCAGCCTAGGCAAATAATTTATGAAGAAGACACCAAAAGCAATCACAGCAAAACTAAAGAAATGGGACATGATCAAATTAAAAAGCGCCTGCACAGCCAAGGACACAATTAATAGAGCAAATAGACAACATACAGAAAGGGAGAAAATATTTGCATGCTATACATCTGATAAATGGCTGATAACCAGAATCTACAAAGAACTCAAACAAATCAGCAAGAAAAAAATCAAACAACCCCATTAAAAAGTGATCAAAAGTCATGAACAGAAACTTTTCCAATGAAGACAGATTAATTGCCAAGAAACACATGAAAAAATGTTCAACGTCTCTAATCATCAGGGAAAAGCAAATCAAAACCATAATGAGTTATCACTTAACTTCAGTGAGAATGGCTTTTATCAAAAAGCTTCTCCCAAAACAACAGATGCTGGCATGGATGCCAAGAGAAAGGAATACTCACACACTATTGGTAGGACTGCAAACTAGTACAACCTCTATGGAAAGGAGTATGGAGAGACCCCAAAGAACTAGAAGTAGATCTCGCATTTGATCCAGCAATCCCACTACCAGGTATTTTCCTCAAAGGAAAAAAAAAAGACATTTAATTAAAAAGACACTTGCACTCAACCTTTTGCAATTCATAATTTCAAAGATATGGAAACAACCCAAGTGTCATCAATCCATTAGTGCATTAATAAAATGTGGTGTCTGGATACCATGGAGTACTACTCAGCCATAAAAAATGGTGACCTATTATCTTTTGTAACGACCTAGATGGAACTGGAGACCATTCTTCTAAGTGAAGTATCATAAGAATGGAAAAACAAACACCGTATGTACTTAATACTACATTGGAACTAATTGATCTACACTTATGTGCAAATATGGAAGTAAAACTCAATGGAAATCAAGTAGGTGAGAGGTGGGAGGATGGATGGATGAGTTCACACCTAATGGGTACAATACACACTCTGTGGGTGAAAGGCACACTTATAACTTTGACTCAAACTGGACAAAAGCAAATTATGTAACCAAAACATGTGTACCCCCTTAATATTCTGAAATAAAAAAATAATGAATGTATAACTAATGTTTTAATTTAGTTTATGAAATTATATGAAATATGAATTTCTTCTATTCTTTTTCATCCTCTTTTAAAGATCTCAGAACTGATAATCAGAATCCTGCATTGAAGCAGTTATCCAAAGAATGTGACTTTATTGTCATAGTTCATACTTAGCCAGACAAGCCAAACCATAAATATTACAATTGCTATTTCCTTAAAGGACAAGGACAAAAACTCAAAGGTTTGAGACTAATTTATGCTACAGGCAGCACATCTTGAATATAAAGCAAAAGAATGCTGCTGAACCTGCTGAACTGTTGTCAATCACTTGTCTCAATTGTAGTTTTAATACTTGCATTCATAGATTTTCTCAGGGAATAGAAAATTATTTCCGTGTTCTATTTATAAGAGAAAAAAAATAGCTCATATTGCTCCAGGCTGACAATGCTATTTTGAATTAAATATCCAGCTTATCTGAATTAAATTAAAATCATGTAAGCTCTCCAATTTAATTTGCCTCATAGTGTTTGTGAAAACACATTTGGAAAATTTAAACCATTAACAAGAAATCCCTAATCTCATGTTTTAATAATATATATAAAAATTTAGAATTATATATTGGTGGTTTTAATAAATTGAATTATCTTTCTCTTGTTTCTTCTCATTATACATGTGGTGAAGGAAAAAAAAGATGCAAATAAAGAAAGACTCCATAATTTCACCACTCAGAAGTAGCCATCATCTATATGCTGGTACATTTTCTTCTTTACTCTCTTCCATCTCACTCTCTTTCTCTGCTCACCCCCTAAGTGAGGGCGCTGTCTGCCTTCCCTGCAATGTGTCCCTGTGAAAATTCTGTGAGGGCTGTGGGCCACGGCCTAATATGTGCTTCCAAGCAGGATCCTTGGAACCCCGTGCTGTGGTCTTCTGTTCAAGATGTTGCCGTAACAGTTTTGTGATCACCAGGTCACAGGAACCCAGTTCTCCTCTACAGTACTGCCCACCACTACCATTGCAGTGGTTTCTTTCTTAATTCCAAAAGCATGAGGAAATACTGTAACATTTCAATTGATATTAAAAAATGTTTGAGAAGAATAAAGGCAAATAATATAAGAATATTTCAATTGCTGGCATATTCAAAGGCCCTTTGCAGAGCCAGCTCTCTGTCTGAGGGGTGGATCACTTCAGCTTGTCCAGGGAAAATTAATCCATGTGTCCCCTCCTCTTCCTGCCTGCAGTCTAACCCCAGCCCTGTGTAACAGTTTGGGCCAAATTTCCTTTTTTATCAAGAGGAGAAATAATCCTCCTCCTGAACCTAAAATTCACCTTCTTTGCCTTAAGACTTAACTCTTAATAAAAATGGAACCCTTTTTAACTGCTATTTTTAACCCTATTTAACTGCTTTATTGAGATGCAGTTGACATACAAAAAGCTTTGCTTATTTAACATATATAACTTGATGTGTTGGGAGATAAGTATATATCCATTTGTTTATTGTAGGAAAAATGCCTTAAAAATCCACGAGGATACAGTCTGTCCATATAGTCATATGACCCCATAAACCATCACATCATAATCTGAAATTATTACAAAGTTGAATTATTCAGTTTTACATAAAAGTGTGTATGAATAAGATCTGGTTGGGCTATGAAAATTCAAATTAAGTGTTGTGTATTTCTTTTCACTAAACAGATAATTTACTGTATTTTTTCCTATCCCTGCCTTTCCCTATAGACATATATGAGATCTTATTCAATTTGTATTTTAACAAAGGATATTTAGAATGTTTTTTAACATTAATTTATGTTAAAAATGATTGCTTTTCTGTCAAAGTATATGCTGAATGATCACTTTTCATCAATGCTGTTTAATTCTTTAATATACTTATTATCTTAATAGCTATTTAATACTTTATAAAAATACTGTGATAATATTGAACAAAAGGATGAAAATGATACTTTTTTTTTTTTTTTTGAGACAGAGTCTCACTTTGTTGCCCAGGCTACACTGCCGTGGTGTCAGCCTGGCTTACAGCAACCTCAAACTCCTGGTCTCAAGCTATCCTACTGCCTCAGCCTCCCAAGTAGCTGGGACTACAGGCATGCGCCACCATGCCCGGCTCATTTTTTCTATATATTTTTAGTTGGCCAATTAATTTCTTTCTATTTTTGGTAGAGACAGAGTCTCACTCTTGCTCAGGCTGGTTTCGAGCTCCTGACCTTGAGCGATTCGCCCACTTCAGCATCACAGAGTGCTAGGATTACAGGCATGAGCCACCGCGCCCGGCTGAAAATGAAACATTTTAATGGTTCCTGAAAATTCTTCAAAAGTATATTTAAGGAAAAATTATGCTTGATATAGTCATAATTGGCAGTGCTAAATGAATTTTGAAAGTAACTTATTTTGTTTATAAAATTTTTATAAATGTATATATAAAAATATAACATTTGTTAATTGATTTTATTATTAATAAGGTATAACTGCATTTTTATGTTTATTGGCTATTATATTTGTATCCATGAATAATTTATATATTTTACCATTATCATAGGATTTATGTTTTTAATTATTTGAATAGATGGTTATATAATGATAGCAATATTTTACATGTTTATAAAGAGTGTATTTTGGTATTTGTTTTATTGAATTTATTTATGTCATTCTTAATACATATGCATATTTTAATGTTTTATATCCAAGCTTTTAATGTTTCACTTTTTTGCTTTTGTGTTTAAAAATGTTATATTAGTTATCTGTTCCTACATAACAAACCATTTCAGAACTTAGTGATTTATTAAAATGAATATTTATTATATCATGCTTTCTATGGTCAAGAAGCTGGATATAGTTTAGTTTAGCTGGGCCATATGGCCCTGGATCTCATAAAGCTTCAGTTAAGGTGTCAGCCAATGCTGCAATCACCTCAAGGCTCAAGTGGCAGAGGATAATCTTCCAAGATCAATTAAGTGGCTGTTAGTAGCTCCTCACATGTTGGACAGAGACCTGAGTTCCTCACTGGCTAGAGGCTTCTCCACAGGTAAAACTCATGAACTGTCATCTGGTGTTCATCAAAGGTAGCAAGTAAGAGAACAAGGGAGGGTGAGAGATAGCAAGTGATAAGGAAATCCCAGTCTTTTGGAAATCTAATACTATTCCATCATTTTGTTGTACTCCGATATTTAGAATTAAGTCACAAAATATAGCAGGCACTCAGGGGAAATGGGTTTATAAATATGTGTTTATATATATGTAGTCAAATACCATTAAGAGTTATATTAAAGGCCTACCTTACAGACCTTTCAAAATCTTATAACAATTTTATGTGAATGTATGTGTGTGTATATAACATCCTTTTTAGGATTTTTGTTTTTTCAATAGATTTTCAAGTTTAATTTGTACTTTTTTGTAAGACATTTTGATATAAATATACAAATTTATTTAGATGATAAAATTGTGTTAAACATGTTATACACATACTCCAATATAACAAATAATGAAATAAGCTTTCAGTAAACACTGTCAATTTTCCCATTAACTTGATTCATGTTTACTACATGTTTTCTTTTTCTCTTTTTTTAATGTTGTGTATTTTCATTCAGGGAATTTGTTCTTAAGCGTATTAGGGTGGAAAGTAGAATTATTAACACTGAGCAGAAAAATAGTAAATTATGGATTATGTCTCACTGAAATCATTTAGGTATAATTTACCTATATCCTGCAATACTGTCGTATTGAAGTTTTATAATTATTACGGTCAGAGTTATTCAAATTATGTAAAAGATTGGAAAGAAGAATTATTTTTTCTAACTCTGCATGAATAAAAAGATAAAATTTAGGTAATTATTCAAGATAAATGAGACTCATTGTTTAAGTCTACAATATGCTAGTTATATGTGTGATATTCTCAAGACTATGCTGGCATTACTCTTTTTATATTTGAATGAAGACTATACAGGTAAAAGTAACTTTAAATAATGGTTCCTCTCAACCCTCTTCACATTGATATGGAAAATCTGAATATCTACTTCAGTTTACCGATAAAAAGACATTGTTTTAACATTTTCCAACTGAAACATTTTCTTCCTTCAATTTTAGAGAATACTTTCTTGTAAGAATATGTGTAATTCCTCTGTTTCATGATTTTTTATTTCAAGTATTTGATTTAATATTTTTGTATATCAAGTTTACTTTGGTATTTAGTATACTGTTAGTATTTTCCAGTCCTAAAATGATACTCTATTGAATAATCTCAAAATTTATTTTTTATGATGTTTATTTTAAAAACTACAAAATTGCTATCCCTAACTAAGGCATTTGGTATAAACATCTTTGGAAAAAACAGAAAACAAAAAGCAAACAAACAACAAGAAAAAAGTAAATTCAACACTAGGCTATTTATTGACTTCACTGCTTAAGATATCCTTCTATCCAAATTTTTTAACTCTTTGTAGAATCTCTTGATACTTCTTAAAGTAAACTGTAAATTTTCAAGAAGTTTCAAATGCTTTTTCTTTATATTTTCAACCTTACACTCTAAACTTAAGCTACTCTCTATTATGCTACAATAGTTTAAAAATGGAAAAATGCTCAGGTATCCTTCCTGCTTAAAATTTGTCAATAGCACATGTCAAGCTACAAACTAGTTTACATGACTACAAGATTTTTTATGATTCTAAAAAATTCCTTATCGTTCCAAATCAGAATTAGTAGCCTCTCCTCCAAGTTCCTGTCCAAGTTCTACTTCACTCCTTCTTCTGATTGTTCACACATTTATATATTGATGCATGACCATATAGTGTGCTGAGCACTAGGGATGCAATTTTGAATAAAATCAGTGCTTAGATTGAATAATTTATTCACACGTCATTTCTACATCTATTATTCTTTAAAAAGTTTATTTTAAAGGTTGAAAAAAACACATCTATAGCAATTAGCATAATGTATGACTTCTAAATTTTGAATAAAATAAACTTAGACTGTATTACAATGTAATGGACACTCCATTGTGCTTCTATTTCAAACTATAATTTCCTGTTTGTGACATAATCACAGATATCTTCATATCTGTCATATCTATAGATTCTCTCCTGTGCGTGGAGTATTTCTATTTTATTCAGCACTGTATTTCCAGTAATGAGTATACTATTTATGCTTAATAGATGTTGAGTTTGAAATTTAGTATTACTTTTTAACTAAAACTTCCTACACTTCCAGAATGTCTGTTTCAAAAATTACCCAGACAAGAGTTCAGGTCATTGAATGATCAGTAGCAGTGTGTCAGGCAAACGACCAAATTCCTAAGCACACCAGAAAATGAACGGATCTCCTGCCCTACTTTTACATTTCCTTTATATAGAATCAATTATCCATGGCTATCCACCAATTTTACCATTTGATAACAATAGAGAAAATCAGAGTTTGAGTAAATTCATACTGAATCATCACCCCAAGCTGTTTGACCATGTTAAAAATTGTATTATATAAAAGTTGTGTTATATAAAAATGAAATAAAATACAACAGTTTTCTGAAAAGACAGATAATTTTGTTCTGTTCTCCTACAAAAGTAAATGAGTAATGTTGTCACAAAGAATAAACAGAGCCCGAAGCTATTGGATACTGAAAGTAATACCTTAGTTTTAAAATTGAACCCAAACTTTTATGCAGGCCATTTACTATGGTTGAGATTGCTAGGTTTCCATAGAAAGACAAATGTGACTATCAAAGTTGTTTAAACTTTCTTCATCTTCAACATAATGTTTTCTTTCCCATTAATTTGATCAAGAAATCATATATTAATAATAAAGTAGATATGATCATATTTTATATATCATGTAATATAATATTCTTTTGACCTAAGTATCAGTAAAATCAGTTCAAGGCTTCAAGGCCAAGAGAAATCATCTCATCATCATGTGAGAGTCTTTAACCAAGTGTGAGGACACCAGGATCTCTGGCACAGTCATCATTTTGGTTTATTTTTGTCAGGTCAATACACTTAGTATACTCTGGAATTACATATCTTTAACATTCAAATGACACTACCAAATTGATTGATACGTGACATAGTTATTATGATTTGCATAGTCCTTAGAAATTATTTCCATATTGTTGGTATTACCACATATTCCCAAACAGGATTAAAAGAGGAAAAAAGATATGCGATCATTGCCTTTGGCCAAGGATATACATCCTTAAACATTCTGTTATTTAGTAATAGTTTTCCAGACTTAACATTTTGGCGAACTTTTAGGTTAACACAGAATTTTTTCTTTTTAAAGCTAATGTTAAACTGTATATTTCATTCTGGCAAAAGGCAAAATACTTTCACCCCAAAGAAAAGGTGACATTTCCATTTTGTGAAGTCTGCTAAAAATGCCACACAAGCTAGGGTTTTAATCTATGTCAGTGAGTTATGCAAAGATTGATTTTAAATGTAGCATTTTATTGCTATAGAAAGAAAAAAATAGCATTTCTTTCAAAATAAGATTAAGTAGATATGTAATGGGATTTTAGTTACGGAGTTGAATTTTTACAGATATTTGTTGGTTATGCTGTATGAAATTTTCTTTCTGCATTTTACTGTCTGCTTAAAATATCAGCTATAAACACGCTGAAGGGCAGGTGCTGAAATGGCAGACTGATACTTTATTCCATCTGTGTAAAAGGTTAGTACCACATTGCAACGCTTAGCATAACCTTAAAAATCCGTAACTTAAACTCTGTTTCAAGGCCATTTCATCTTTAAATACGATTTAGTGAAATACATTCTAGCAAGTTAAACCTATACTATAAAGTATTGTCTTATTTTCATTAATTATTCCCACACTGTACAGTTGCCATACTTTTGTAAATTTAGACTAGATTATGTGTGTGCATTTGTGTTAAAAATCCTTACAGCAAAAATTTAATTTTCCTTGTCTTTAATTCTATTTTTGCAGAGTCTATTTATCCTTATAGGTAATTCCAACAACTTACAAATACTGAAAATAATATTGAAAGAGTTTTGGAATAGTTTTATGTATTTCCTGGTTTAGATAAGATTTACTTCAGATAGGAAGATTCCACAAATTTCAGCTGTATGTCTTCTCATATAATCCTTGCAGATAATTAGATTTTCAATGTTCATTTGATATTTTCTATTTTGAAGGTTTCTCTTGTTTAGTATGGATGTGGTTCATTAAAAATATTATAAAATCTATTCTTATGCTTCCACAATATCATATGTAATTCCATATACATTAAATTAATTTTCCATTGCTACTATTCATATCTTTTGTTTAAATATGTTGTGCTAAAATACTAAAGAACATTTACTCCCTATTAAATATTTTTAGATTTTGAGCCCATCGTATTCTACGTATTTACATACACTCACAAATGTTTTCACAATCCTATTTCCTATATTTTGTTGTTTCTTCTTAGTTCTGCCTCTTCATGTAATAATTTTTTACTCTGCCAGACAAAAGCAATCACTCTCCATATGTTTCACCAGATTTACATACTTCATTCATTAAACATATTCATCCTTGAAATACATTAGCAAAATGTCCAAAGTTGTTATTTCCAATGTCTGCATAGATGATTGGCAAAATCATTCTCTTCTGTCAGAAATTATCCTTTGCACCTCTATTCCTCCATTCTTATTTAAAACATAAAATGATTCAAAGAATATTAATTATTACAAATGCTATCTGGGATTTTTATTGTGTACAATTTTGTGAATGATTAACTATTTTAAAATAGAAGGATAGGATAATATTACAATATATGGTTGAAGGGAAAGGAAATATAATCCATGCACAAAATGACTGAGCAATTAAATTAATTATTTACTCAAAATAACCATTCTCTCTTGAAATCAATTTAAATTTTATTTTAGAAAATAATTATTTTGAAGACTGTGGCTAAGCAAAGTAAGACATATTTAATAATATAAATTAATATCTTTATAGATCTGAAAATGTCTTTAAATTTGTTAATAGCAAAGTTTTAAATAAAGATACTAAATTTTCAAAATCAGCAATAACAAATTTATTGGCATAGATGTTAAGAATTTTGGTAATATTTTATTATTTGTAATTCTGGCAAAGTCCAACCCACAATTAACTTCTAACTAATTATATAAAGCAGTCCAAAAAAATGGATGCTCTAGCTGATGCTCTCTGTTACTTTAAGTCTCTCATCCCATGAACTCTGAGAACTGGCATCATGGTTGGGTATTCATCTTTGAGAGACCAAGGACAAAAACAGAATAACCATGAGCATGTGGCATAGATTAAAAATTAGAGGTTAATTTATTATTTTATAATTGGCAAATTGGCAAAAATATGTCCTGAGACCATAGTCTAAAAATGATGTAATATGATTTTTTTTATGTTATTGAACAACCACACACAAAAGTTCCAAATAAAACAATAGCCTATCAAACATTCAGTAATTAATAAGTCTCTTGGATTTCATTGCTATTATGAGGAGCCATATAAATCCTTGTGGTTAAGGAATCTAATTATGTAAGGATAAATCAAAGTAAATCTATCATCAAACAGAAAGCAAGATGCAATACTGGGACTCAGACCTAAGACAATTGTGCCAACTTGAAAACCAGAAACTGTGTGGGTTTTGAAGTTAGCAACAGATAGGAACTGTCAAAGGGATGGACATGAGCAGGTTCCCAGTGGAGTGCACTATAAACTAGACTACACCAACCCTGTATGAGTGGATCACAGTCCCAAATTACTGGTTGACATCTGGTTCTGTACTTGTTTCTCTCTTCTAGAATTTTTCTTACCATATTGAAGGCACTGATTTGGGCAATAAAGAAGATTAAATCTAAATAAATATTGAGTTTTCCTTTCTAAAAATTATTCATTAAATTTAAGTTTACATAAACAGTAGTTAAGGTGATGGTGTAAGGGAAATTCATTTGTAAAGGCAATAGGTTTCTTAGGCCAAACTAACTGCCAGCGTGTCTTCAGCCAGCCAGCTGGGGAGGCGTGAGTTAGCACGGTTATGTAACCAAGGTGTTACCTCCTATGTGAACCATGTGACCACACTTTCCCATGGCATGTTGCCACTATGGTTTGAGCCATATGTAAGCGCTCACCATGTTCTCGGCCATGCTCTCGCTGTCACTCTGGCTGCATCCCCCCACAATAAAGGAACGTGTCTCCTCTGTCCGCTGCACCCCCTTTCTTCTTTCGACTCCTGAAGCCTGCTCCAGTGCACTGGCTAGCCACAGAGCCCACTGCTTCCTCACAGATGGATTCAGTCAGACATCGATTAACGGATCCTCCAGAGTTCTACGGGGCAAATATCCCGTAACACTTATCCTTAAAAAGAAAGAAAGTCAGTCTATAGAGAATGCATTTCAAATATCAGCCACCATTCTGTGGGAGAGGAAGGCAAATTGCAGAGGAATATTGTGATAAAATGTTAATATATAAAAATTATCAGTGCTATATAAACTCCACCTTCCAGATCTGCAGTTGAATGTTAAGTCCTTTAACTGTATTACCTTTTGTATTTTTCAATGTAATGATCATCTTTCTTTGTAGAGTCAATCTTACAGCTTTAATAATTTTGTATTAGGGATTTGTGAGAATAATGTGTGAGTAGGTACTATCAAATTTTTGTGAATTGATTTGTAGGAGAATAATTTTAATAGGTGGGTTTAGAATAGCACATTGATTATAATGCTTCATGCAAAATAGTGCAGTGCTGATGTGTGTGGGTGTGTGTGTACAGAGATGGGAAGATCCATTTCCAGGGGTGAAAGAAATTAAATTGCATAAAATGCATTTCTAGGGTAAGAAAATGAGAGGTTACTATGAGAAATGGGGTGGTAGAGAATATCGGGCTATTTTACTCTCTCTGTAGTGATACTTGAGAAGTATGAGAAAAGACTGGGCTTTATTTTAAAAGGTGAGCCTTAGGATTAGACACTGCTCTAAGACTGCGTATTGAGTCATGCCTTTAACATCGTTACAGTGGTAAAATCGACTTTTGTTTGTTTAAGATGACAAGTGTTTGCTACTCATTTACAGGCTTGAGGATTGGTTGGGGATCTGTCCAACTTGGTTCAGCTTAGATAAACTTTGCTGGTTTCTGCTCCACTATGTCTTCAAATTTCAGGGATGAGAATGAGTGCATAGACTCGATATAATACAAGTTTATTGTATTATACAACATAAAAACACAAGAAACTGAGCAAATTTATTCAATTATACTAAAAGTTTGTTTAGATGGTGAAATCCTAATTCATTCATTGTTTAAAATAAGTTACATGACCAAGGCTAACAATGAGGAAAAATGCATATTGTACGTTGGGAGACACTGACACTCACTTAGCAAGTTCTGTACATGTATATTCCTCTAGTAAGAGAAAAAGAAGTTAATTTGAAACAATAAAACAAATTACTATTTCCTTACCTCCTCCAACAAAAAGTAATATTGGATAATATTGAAAATACCTGAGGCACAAACTCCTTGCCTTAAATAATTTTCAAGTAAAATTAAAGAGTTAATAATTTATTCATTCTTTCTTTTGTGAATTCTACTTCAGACCAATTTTTCTAGTCAAAAATACATTTTCTCTTCGTAAATGGAGTTTTAGCTAATAATTCTGAAAGAAATAATCCTTTGGTGGAATATTTGATTCAGAAAAGAATCATTAATGTATAAAACCAATAAGAAAATGTTTGGGGGAAGTTTTTAAATGAAGGAAATGGAATATCAGCATCTAAAACACAAATCAATCTTAGCTTCATTAACTATGCAATGCAAACATAATGTCCCATTGATGTAATACAGTGCATATAACAGCATAAGGACCTAATCAAGCTTCTAGAAGTAAGGTACATTTATCAAGTAAGGAATGAGTAGAGACCACTTAAATGACAACACAAAGAAACATAAACAAATTAGAATCTAAGACCTTCTACAAGATAACTTACATCTTCTTTATCAACTAATGACATAAATTTTAAAATGTATTTTCTCTCAATTAAAGAAGAAAAGGGATCTAATAGCAAAGGTTATGTGTGACATCTGCTTAAATTGTAATTGAAATAAAACAACTGGAAATATAAATTGTGTAGGCAGACAAGAAAATTCCATTTTGGATTTGTTAATAACACATATCAAAGTGCCATTTTTTAAATTATGAAAATGGTTTGCGGTTTTATAAAACAATATCCATATTTATTAGAGATTCATATTGTTTAAGAGTGAAATAACTTTAGTATCTGAAATTAATTTTAAAATATATTAGAAAATAAATAAAATGCTGATGGAATAAATGTGACTAAATCTTTTTGTTGAATTTTGGGTGCTGGTTTGTTATATTGTTTCTTTCTACTTTTAAATATGTTTGAAATATGTATAATTCATTATTTTTAAATAATTTACTCTTTGAATGAGTATAATATTGAAATTGTCCTATGCTGTCTGTTTTAAGTATAATTTAATACATTTTATGATTTATTTCATACATTATCAATTATGATTCACACTAATTTTGGCTTTCATTTCTTGTTTTTTGCAAGTTAAATGTCTCCTATAATTTGATAGAATGTCTCTGTATATTTTTTATTTTATCTTTTCAAAGTATGAAATTAAACCTTTGATCTTTCACATTAGAACTTCCCAAGATTTCACAATTATGGGAGGTATTAACTTGTTATTAATATATATTGCATCACTTATAAGAATGATGCTCAGCATTCATGAATTCCATAAAAACATAAATAAGTATAACTTGAGCATCAGTATAGATGTAACATCTAATTTTACATTCCATTCTCTGTCTCAGAGAATAATATTCAATATTAGCTAAAAAGTAACACTTTTATTTATTATATACAGTTTCAGTTATAAATTTCCAAATTCAATTTCTCCATGCACATGGAATTAATTTCTGTTTATTGTCACTGTAAGCATGATGTGACACACTACAATTTAGTTTGTATTTTGTCATTACAGATTTAGAAATATCAATTTAAGTCTCCAAAATTAGACATGGAATGATTTTTTTTTTCCTTCTACACAGTTGTGTAAAGTTTCTTTAGGTCCTGTAACAAATTGTCACAGAGGCTTAAACGACACATTGCTTTTCTTATGGTTCCATATGATAGAAATTGAACTCAGGTCTTAGTGGGCTAAAATTAAGGTGTTGCCATGGCTGCATTCCTTGCTGGAGATCTGAGAGAAAAAGCGAACCCTTTGCCTTTTCCATCCTTTAGAGTCTCCCTATATTCTGTGGATTGTGGCCCCTTCCTCCATCTTCATAGTAAGCGACATTGTATCTCTCTTTGACTTTCCTCTGTAGTTATATCTTCCTCTGACTTTGACTTTTTCTTCTTCCTTCCATGATGTTTTTTTTATTTCAAATTACCACTATAATCAATGCTACTTTGTGTATAACATATTTCTGTTAAGGGTAAAGAGCTGCATTTAAAAAATAGAGTATCTAAAAATCATATTAGAATATTCTTTTTTATGTCATTATTTTTTTATTTCAAAATATTACGATGGTACAAATGTTTTTGGTTATATGGATTGCCTTTGCAATGTTTGAGTCACGGCTATAAGTGTGCCCATCACCCAGATTGTGTTTCTTGTACCAGTTCGGTAGGTTTTTGCCCATTCTCTCCCCCCTCTCCCCTCCTCCCCCTGCTTAATTTTCACTGAGTTATGCTTCCCTCTGTGCACATGTGTGCTCACTGATTAGTTCCAATTTAATAGCAAGTACATTGGTGTTTATTTTTCCATTCTTTAGATACTTCACTTAGGATAATTATTTCCATTTCCATCCAAATACCTGCAAAAGGCATTAAGTCATCCATCTGCATGGCTGAGCAGTATTCCATGGTATACATATATCATATCTTGTTAATCCATTCATGAATTGATGGGCACTTGGGATGATTTTACATCTTTGCAATTGTGAATTGTGCTGCAATAAACATTCACATGCAGGTGTCTTATTGATAAAGTGACTTCTTTTCCTTTGGGTAAATACCCAGTAGTGACATTGCTGGATTGAATGGTAGGTCTGCTTTTTGTTCTTTGAAGAATATCCATATCGTTGTCCATAGAGGTTATATTAATTTTCAGTCCCACTAACAGTGTGTAGGTCTTCCTTTCTCTCTGCATCCACGCCAGCATCTAATAGTTTTGGGCTTTTTAATAAAAGCCATTCTAACTTGGGTAAAGTGATTTCTCATTGTGGTTTTAATTTGCATTCCTCTGATTATTAGTGAGGTTGAGCATTTTTTCATATGTTTATTGGCCATTTGTCTATCTTCCTTTGAAAATCTTCCATTCATGTCTTCTATCCACTTTTTAATGGGGTTGCTTGCCTTTTTCTTGCTGATTTGCTTTTGTTCTTTATAAATTCTGGTTATTAGCCCTTTATTGGATGAATAGGTTGTGAATGTTTTCTCTCATTCTCTAGGTTATTTTCTCTTTTGATTATTTTCTTAGCTGTGCAGAAGCTTTTTAATTTAATTAAGGCCCATTTACTTATTTATTTTTGTTGCTGTAATTGCCATTGGGATTTTAGTCATAACCAAAACAGCATGGTATTGGCACAAAAACAGCAACATAGACCAATGGAAGAGAGCAGAGAACCCAGATATAAAACCATCCACATATAGCCAAGTGATCTTTGATAAAGCAGACAAAAACAAACATTGGGAAAAAGAAGCCTGCTCAATAAATGGTGCTGGGAAAATTGGATAGCCACATGCAGAAGAATAAAACAGGGCCCCTATCTCTGACCACTCTCTAATATTAATTCAAAAATAGATAAAAGACTTAAATGTAAGACATGAATCCATAAGAATTCTATAAGAAAATCTAGGGGAAACTCTTCTAGATATTGGCCTAGACAAGGAATTTCTGACCGAGACTTCTTCCTCTTTTAATGATCCTTCTGATTATAATTGGTCCATGTATATAATAAAGGATTATCTCCATATTTTAAGGTGATCTGTTTAGGGACCTTACTTACATTTGCCGCCTTAGCTCCCCTTTGATGTGTAACCTAACCTGTTCTTTACAGGCTCTGAGAATTAGAACCCAGACACCTTTGGAAGGTGGGTATTATTCTGCCACTGCAATACAACTAAGCAGTGTGTACTGTTAATTATGAAAATAAGTATCTATTTTGTTCTTACTGTATAAAAGAGTTTTGAATATTGGAAAAATATTTCTGTCCTAAAGTCCCATGATGGCCTTTTCCTTAGGACCAGATGGAAAACATGTGCATATCCTAAATAGCTCATATCCATTTTTTTTCTCTCTATACTAGTGCTTATTGCATTCCCCCAAACACAAGACATTTGTTAAATATGGTTTTCCCTTGGAAAACCCCTGTATACTATCTTCTATTTCTATGGTTTGGATATGGCTGGTTTGTCCCTGCCAAGTCTCCTGTTAAAATGTCATCCCCAGTGTAGTGGTATTGGGAGGCGGGGGTCTAGTGGGATATGTTTGGGTCCTGAGAAAAGATTCCTCATGAATGGCTTGGTGACATTCTCAATATAGTGAGAGCTCCCAGGAGACTGGATTTGTTCTCCTGGGAATTTGTTAGTTTGCCCTGAAAGTGATTTGTTATAAAGCCAGGATGTCTCTTGGGTTTAGTCCCTCTCACACGTACCTGCTTCCCCTTTGACCTCTCTACTATGTTTTGATGCAGCACAAAAGCCTTCTCTAGAAGCTATGCAAATGATGGTGCAATGTTTCTTGTACACTCTGCAGAACTGTGAGCTAAATAAACCTTTTTCTCTATAAATTACCCAGCCTTAGCTATGCTTTTATTGAAACACAAAATAGACTAATGTACCTATTAAAATATTCTTGTTAAATATTTTGTAATTGTATTAAAGGCTCGCAGTAGCTTACAGATTATGCAAATAAAACTTTTCTTCTTTTCTTTCTTCTTCTATGTCTTTCTTTCTCTCATTCTCTCTCTCTCCTCTTCCTCCTCCTCTTGCTTTTCTTCTCTACCTCCAACTCCTCCTCTTTCTTCCTCCCTTTGACTTTTCTGTTCCCCTTTTTGCCCCATCACCTTCTTCTTCTTCTTCTTCTTCTTCTTCTTCTTCTTCTTCTTCTTCTTCTTCTTCTTCTTCTTCTTCTTCTTCTTCATCCTGAACTTCTCAAAATATTTTCGTAGAATTGGCATTTGCATCCAAATGCCAGTTGTCTAGAGCAGTAGATGATAATCCATTCACACAGCTTGAACAATGTTCTGAGGATGTCACCTTCAAAACCATTATAATATAAGAATGAGTAATATAGAAACACATTTGAAATTCCATGTTCAAAAGCACAATCATAACACTTACTACTCTTTGAAATAAAAGACAACCTACAACCTACTGGAAATGTAATATTTTATATGACATAGTGATTGATTTGATGTGAACCCTATTTTTTGATAAGGTAATTCTTAGGGGAATTTCAAACTTATTTTGTATTCCACAAAGACCCCCAAAGTAAATCACTTTACATTATATGTTTGGAATTTTGCTGCCATTCACATATGTTATCCTCTCTCCGAATACATACGTCTCTGTGAGATTTGACATATACAATGAAGATATATATTCTGGAATTTTAAATGACCTAATAATAGTAATGTTATAATAATGCAAGCAATGTATTAGGGTGATGGTGGATGATATTAAAAAATGTAAATTGTTAATTGTAATGAAGAATTTTGTTGTGTTTTTTTTAAATTTTTGATTAGTAGGAGAAATATAAGAGCCAGAATAATTTGGAACTCTTCATATTATCTAAATTGATGAATAATTTTACTAAAAATGGAAGTTTGTAGAACCTATTATATATAAGGACTAAATATTGCTGACCATAGTTTGTGACCTTACAAAGTAGGTACTTTTATCATACTCACTTTCAACATGAAAAAAATGGAGTTTTAATATGTTGCATAACATTTTTAAGGTCACACAAATATTATGTGGTGAAAGTAGGTTTCAAAATATTTACTCTGTATAGATTCTAATTATCAGTCCTTTGTCAGATGTATAACATGCAAATATTTTCTCTTATTCTGTAGGTTGTTTATTTGCTTTAATGATAGTTTCCTTGGCTGTGTGGGAGCTTTTTAATTTGATCAGGTCCCATTTTTTCTTCTTGTTGTTATTGTTGCTGTGATTGCTTTTGGGGTCTTCTTCAAAAATTCTTTGCCTAGGCCAATGTCTATAAGAGTTTTTCCAAGATTTTCTTCTAGAATTCTTATAGTTTCATGGCTTAGGTTTAAGTGTGTTATCCTATCCATAGTGAGTTGATTTTTGTCAGAGGTGAGAGGTGTGGGGCCTGTTTCAATCTTATATATGAGACTATCCAATTATCCCAGTACTAGTTATTGAACAGGGGTTATTTTCCCCAGTGTATGTTTTTGTCTGCTTTGTCAAAGATCAGATGGCTATATGAGGATGGTTTTATATCTGGGTTCTCAGTCCTGTTCCCCTGGTCTAGCACAACCTTTTTGGAAAGTGGTATGGAGATATCTCAAGGAACTAAAAGTAGAACTATCATTTGACCCAACAATCCCACTAATGGATATCTACTCAAAGGGGGAAAAAAAATAGATTGTATAAAAAAGATATCTGCACTTGAATGTTTATATAAGCTCAATTCACAATTTCAAAGATGTGGAAGCAACGCAAGTATCTATCAGTCCATGAGTGGATTAATAAAAAATATGTATATACACACACATATGTACACATCCTATGGAGTATTACTCAGCCATAAAAATGGTGAATTTTGTATTATCCCAGATGGAGCCACAGCCCATTCTGCTAAGTGAAGTATCACAACACTGGAAAAACAAACACCATATGTACTCACCATTAAATTGGTACTAATCAATCAAAACTTGTGTGCACATATGGAAGTAAC
The DNA here is from genome assembly GCA_963574885.1 of Lepilemur ruficaudatus. NCBI lineage: Eukaryota > Metazoa > Chordata > Mammalia > Primates > Lepilemuridae > Lepilemur > Lepilemur ruficaudatus. Next base: position 10,092 of record CAUYRT010017533.1, on the reverse strand, counting down.
ATTCGTTGGGTGTCAGGCAAGTGTGAGGTGGGAGGAGGAGATAGGTAAACTCACACCTAACTGGTATGGTGTGTGCTGTCTAAAAAAAAAAAAAAAAAAAATTATAATTGTTAATTAAAACGGGATGAATCTGAAGAACATGTAACTGGAAGAACAAATTCCCCCACGCTCTCATTGCTGTGAACAGCCCCTTACTTGTATAGGAAATGTGTCTATAACCATCTTCTGTTCACAAAAAGTAGTGTAGTATTGCCTGGAATACGATTTTGTGTTAAGAACAGAAACGCAGTAATTCCAAATCTTCTACCATGTGTTTGTATCGTGATCAATGAGTGGATGACTCTCTTTTTCATGTAAGTGGGCACATTCATGTAAGGGCACATTCTTGGTGACAGAAGCTATACCTTTTTGTTTGTTAATGAGTATGTGTGATTGATACCAATCTTCATAATAATAAATGATGTTGTCTCTGAAAAAAAAAGAACAGAACTATGTTTTCTCATGATAGTGTATAAGGAGAAGAAAAAGCCAGACATAGTATACGTGATCATAGGAAATGAAATGGAAAAAAAAAAATCTGAGGGGGAATCCCTACATTCTTTGAAAAATGGATAAGTACCTCAATTCAGATTTTGAGGGTAATTAACACAAAATTGTGGGACCATGATTTTGTACTAGCCAAGGGATGTCCATTGAAGACTAGAATAAAAGTATTTCAGTAATTCTGTAATTTTACAGAAATTATATTTTAATAAAAGGAATAGGAATAGAAATGTGTTTTATAGGGACTATAATATAATCTGAGCTCCTACTTTAAAATTATGATAGCTTGCCTTGGCTCGGATGCATCTCAGATCACATCTACTCACTCAGCAAAAATGTATTTTAATGTAAAAAGTGAGGATGACATACAAAATATAGCTCTTTGGGGACTATATTCTGTAGGAATATTAAATGGCTATAATTATAATTATTATTTCTGTAAAGCTATATGAAGAACATATGCATATCTTAAATATAGTACTTTATTTTCATGGAGAAATCTTTTACTATGTCCAAAGGGGTAGGAAGTACAAGACATATAAAAATTCAACCTGAGACATTTTACTTTCATCAAAACTATACTTGATTTTTCCTTCTTCACAACCTGTTTGAAGTTATTTCACCTTGTCATTGTTTTCCTGATCATAGGTCTTTTATTATTCTATTAGTAGCCATTAAGCTGAGCCACTCACATCCTCACTGTATCTGTGTTGTGTATAACAAGCCATGACAACTTCCTCTACAGGCTAGCAAGTGTTTTAAGAGCTCTATTGTGAAAGTTGTGGAGAAATCACTGCTCTTCTAAAAATCTACTTTCTATCACATGTATTCTCATCTGTCTTTTCAGAAAAATCACACTTTTACTTGTTCCCTAATTTTGCTATGTTTTTCAGTCTGTCCTCTGATTCTTTCTTTTAAGTCTGAGACAACGGTTTTATTTGTTAAATCTACTGGTTTTTCTATCTCATAGAATATATCTGCAATCAACATATATGTTGTCTCTCATTCTCTTAGTTATTAATGTTATCTCTTTAATTTTTTTTCTTGTATTATCACAGTGATCAAGAATCTAGAACTGTGTTAGAATATAATGGTGATTGTGGTTATGGGTGCTGACAGTGAAAATTCTAATTTGGTCACGGTAATGATGCCAGCATGTTCAAAGTTTTCTTAGTAAGTAGAAGATATATGTAGATTTTTGTTGTGCAATTTTATCATTAATATACTTCATTTTTAATCCTGGTTTCCACAAGTATTTATATAACATACATGAACTTTTTCAAATGCTTTTGTCTCTCTCTTTTCATAAGCTAACCATATGAAATTTCTTTTAGAGGCCATTGGTATAGTAAATCACATGGGAAGTATATGCTTTGTTTTTTGTATTTTTGTTTAAAGTATTATGGCATTCCTGGGATAACCCTAATTATATGATATTTTATAATCTTAGAGATTCATGAAAGAAATTATATATATATTTATAAGTGAATGGTTATAAATATGATTGTATTTTACTGATTATATTCTTGTTAGTGTTAGAATAAAATAATGTAAGAAAATGGGCATATTAGTTTTCTATATCTTTCTATTGTTGGAAAACTTATATGTGGTTAGGGCTGCTTGTCCCAGGAAAACATGGTAAACTCTGCTGTTAAGCCACTGGTGCTTAGAGTTTGAGGATTTGCAACAGTTTTGATTCAAATTTACATTTCTTCCTATCCAAGTTTTCTTTTAAATTTTACCTTGTACTAACTTTGCATTTCAGCTAATCTAGAAATACGTTCATTTTATCTAATACCTTCAGATTTGTTGATCCATTTTTAGAAATTTTATCATTTTTAATTGGTTGCTTTTTATACTTTTCATTCCATATTTTAGTTTATTTGTATCTTTTCTATTTTTCCTCATAAAATTATCAAATTACTCATATCAGTTTTTTTTATTACTCCACTATTTTCATTTTACATATTTATGCACTTATGTTTTAAATTTATTTGGTTTTCTTTACTGCTTTCTGGCTTCTTGGGTTCTGGTCTTTATCAGTTTCATTTTTGTATGTTTATTGGTTATAGTAAGCAAAATAATTATTTCACCCGCCTGCCAAAGATTTCCACATCCTAATCACTGGTAACTGTGAAGAATTACTTCACTTGGCAAAGGAATTTTGCTGATGTGATTGAGGAGAAAGACATTTGGATGGGGAGATCATTCTGGATTACCCAGGTAAGTACAACATAATCACATGGAAGAGAAAGGCAAAAAAGTGGATCAGACAGACACAACACGAGGAGTTGACTTGATTTAGCAACAGCTTGACCATGAATATGGAAAAAGCAAGCTACAAACCAAAGTGTATAGTAAACCCCTAGAAGCTGGAAAAGGTAAGGAAACAGGTTCTCCCCTAAAGCCTCCACAAAGGAACACAGCACTGCTGACCCCTTGATGTTAGCCCATGGATGCACGTTGCCTGATTTCTGATCCACAAAACTGTGAAACGATAAATTTGTGTTGTTTCAAGTTAACATCTGCACTAACTTTCTGCATTAGTAATAGAAAACTAATACACTGGTAAATATAATTAAAGCTGCAGATGTTCTTTTAAATACTCCTTGGGCATGCCATACAAATGTTACTTAGCACTTAATGGTGCATAATACTTTGATACATTTCTTAATTTCACTTACTGTTTTTCCTCTTTAGCCCAAGGGCAATTTAAAAATACATACTTTCAGACATATCGAATATCTACAATTACCCTCTGTTATTTATTTTCAAATTATTGTAATGTGACCAGAAATCATGGTCTGCTTCTTTAAAACATCTCTAAAACTGATTTATGTGAATAGCTGTACAACTTGGTAAATTTACTAATAACCATTTAATTGTACATTTAAAATGGAGTAAAGACCATGATATGTAAATTACACTTCAATAAAGAAAAAAATTATTGAATTTTAGTTTGTAACTAATACATAGTCACTTTTTCTGACTATTTCCATGATGCATGGAAAATAATTATTTTTATTTATTTAACCTGCTTGGTCTGATTTTTCAGATCATATTTCTATGTATTGCAACAGTTACAATTATAATTTGTTTCTCAAGTTGTACAAATAGGAGTTGGTTCTCAGACCCAGCTTGTGCCATCCAGAAGAGCGAAGGAGGTAGGAGTATGGGAAGTAACAGACATCCATCTCCAAGGCAAAAAAAGAGGATGTATACCCTCACAAAATAATATTGTTAAAAAGCATTATTCTTCCATTGTGATCATTTTGCCTTGTGCTATGCAGCTCAATAGATTGGAAAGCTCATTAGCTAACCAGTGAATTTCCACGTATTGTTATCTACTCTCAATCTCAGTCTCACTTGCGAACTCATTAGAGATTATGCCACTGATCGCAAGTCCCACAGGAGTCAGTGCTAGGCAGACTATGGCTACTCTGCCCTAACATGATGACAGGGTAAGGTGTGACCTGGTCAGGACCATATGAGGGATATAAAGGGTATGCCTGAAAAAGTCCCCCTGACTTATGAAAATTAATCACTTTCAGTTGGGTTTTCAAAGTATTACTGAAAGGGGAGGCAGAAGACAGTATTAGCTCATCATCTTTCTGGAACTTGAAAGTTAATTATATTGTTATGGATTATAGACCAAACAAAACATTTTATAATATAAAAAATAATAAGTAGAATAGTCATTCTAATGTAAACTTTCTATAAATGATTTTTACTTGATCATTTGAATGATTTAAATGATCATTAAATGGCAGTCATTTAAATGATTTTTCCTGAGAAGAAATTGATATTTTATTTCAATAAATGTACCTGACAGAATGTTTCATATGTTTAAAGAGATATTTTAAATTTTGTTTTGAAAAGTTATTGAATATGTTACAATCATATTATAGAATTAAAAAATTGTATGTTTATTGTAAATTATCGAGTGTCCTAAAAAGCAAAAGCTGAATAGAGCTTTCTAAAGGGGTCCATTGTGGTGGCCGTGGTTACATTCTGTATAGTATGTTACAGAGTCTGACATTTTTACTTTTAATTGAAATAGGTTCTAGATAATATCCTCTCTAAAGTTCAGGAAACATTATATACAATTGTCTCCTGATGATGGGCAAATTTATCCTGAATTTTAGTCATATACATTTAATAAGAGGAACTGATGGCCTTCAAGAAATTGAGGTTTAAAAAAAACCGTTTAATCATTGCATGATGGAAAAAACTTTGCAATAAAGATCTTTTAACTTATGAAAGCAAAGTATGCAAGTAAATGACATAACTTGTCAATATACATGTGGTTTTTCCAAATGTCACCCAGTTCTCAACACTAATCGATCTATTATGGTAATATGCAATTTTTAAAATTCAAAATGTAGATAGACTTTCATAAGACTTGGAGCTATTTTCCTTCCAAGGAAATTATCTCAGTGTATTTTTTCTGTCTAAATTTATGTGGCTGTGATAACCCTGATACATTTCTTACATGGTTAGAAATTAATCCTAAGCAAGGACAACTGCGTATAGGCTAATATGGGAAGGGCTGACAGCTTATTGTTTAGAAGAGCACTGCCCAATACAATAGATCTTCTCTGAGGATGGACATATGCTGCAATCTGTACTGTCCAGTGTGGTAGACAATAGACATGTATGACTGTTGAGTACGTTACATGTGGCTAGCTTTACTGAAGAAGCAAATTTTAAATTCAATTTAAATATATAAAATCACAAGTGGATAATGGATACAATATTATTGGACAGCACATGTTTAGTCTAAAAAATGAGAAGCTTTTGTTTTTTTTTTTTACTGATGTATGCCAATTGCCTAAAAGAGTGTTTGGCAGCTTGTAGACTCTCACAAATAATTGTTCAATGAATTCATGCAAGAGTCATATTCCAATATATTCAACATTTTAGCATTCAGTTTAGTACAGGCACTGACCAAGGGGCACTAACTGTTAAAAAAGAAAACATCCCATACTCTGGGTACTCATAAAGATGAACTAAACACACAGAGCTAACATTTGGAAGTTGCTCCATTGGCAAACTGTATTTTGACTTGTCACTAAATAAGCCAATCATTTCCTTCTTCTTCATAGATTATGAATAAGAGACTCTAAGAGAGGAAAGAAAATTCAGAAATAAGACAAAAAGCAGGGAAGAAATAAAATTAAAGAAAAAGATATAGAGAAGAGGAGAAAGGGGAAGTGAATAAAGAAGATCATAGATTATGTAAGTGAATACAAATAGTAAATACCTCAGAGTACTAGAACTCTTATACTACAGAAATATTTTATTACCTACAAGAAGACTGTGAACCATGTTTTCCAGTTTTTCCCCATATATGAAACAAATGCTATATTCCAATACTGAGTTTGCTGAGACCAGAGTGATTATTAAGCTGCTTTATATTTGCACGTGCATGTTTATTATTAAGACAATATATTCATTAAATAAATAAAGCCAGTATGCTTTTTCCTTATAACCTGAAATATTCTGATATATCTATTGCATTCATTATTTAGGTATATGTTCAAAAAATTTTGAGAATTCCAAATGTTATATTTGTTGCTTTCTTTATTATAATGTGAAGTGTCTCTCTGTGTGTGTATGTGTGTTTGTGTGTGTGTGTGAACGTATGTATATGTGAACTTTTGTTTGTGTTTTGAGAGTTGAAATTATATATGCACACACATGCAATATATATATATATGCACACATGCGTTAATTATGATAATTAGTATTGTTTGAAAAATTCTCTGTGAAATTTGGGATCAAACACATTAATTATCAGACTATAATTGACAATAATTATCAAGAAAAGGAAAGGAATTACAGTAAGTAAATCCTTTTAGTAAATGATATTCAAGAAATTGGACTTTCTTATTTGTGGAACACATAAACACTTCTATCAACTGTTAATATATTTTATTAGTTTCACATTAGTTCTAAGAGATAATTGATACCAAACATGATTAAATCATAACTAAGTGTAAAATGAAGCAATACAAAAACAGCTAATTAGCTTATTTCAAGCACATTAGAGTAAATTTATTTTATTTTTTCAGAAAACTAATATACACCTATGAAAATATTAAAAATAGAAAAATAGATAAAAATAACAATTCTTTAAGGCACTACTTGGATAGTAAGTATTAAGATTTTGGAGCTATTGGAAAATAAAATTGCAGAATATATCATATATATGTGTATATATATATATATATATATGTATCCACTAGAAAAACAAATATATATATGAAATATAGAGTTTATTTTTATATCTGTATTTACATATAAACATGTATATTTATATATAAGTACATTTAAGTATATATTTTCTTCCTGTAAGGATTAATTTTATCCTATCTCATAATGGGAGTTACAGCAATTTTATATATTGCAAATGATGACAATTATCTTTTTTACCTTAAAGCAGTTACTTTTAAATAAATATTTACTCAAACTTAATGAACTTCCTAATAATACCGTGTCCCCACTCTTTCTTCTCCATGTCAAGATGGCAAATTTATTAGGAGAGGGAATTTTCTCCTCTGTGGAGTGTGAAGAGAAGTAACTAGTGTTCATGACTCTGAGCCCAGCTGTTGTCTAGGACCAAATATTGTGAAGACATTTGCTCTGAAAATTAGTAATCCATATAATTTCTCTATGACTTCATAGTCTTTTGAAAAGAGTCTCTCTACCATGCCCCCCTATGGTGTTTGGGAAATTCCAAATCTGCTGAAAAACAAAAGAACAATGAAGAAACAGAATAGATATCAGGTTTTCTCTTCCTTATGGTATACATTGAGAAGATGCCAGAGAACTAGAGTTCCATATGGACAAAAATTCCTCTGCTCTACCCCAGCCCATTTATTCTGCATTGTTCTCAAACTCACACTTTAGGGACAATAGTGCCATCTTTTAATTAGTTATTCTAATTTTTATTATTGTATTTCACATACAGTAATACTTTCTGAGAAACCTTATAATTTTGTTTTTTTTCACTTACATTTTTAATCAACTTGGAATGGTTTTCTTGGTTGTGTAGCATACATAGAAATGCTCATCAGATACCCTCTGTCAACTATATTTCCATCTCTGAAAGTTTATATAAGATTGCAATTTTTTTTTCTGCATCTGCAAAATATGATGTTGGTATTTTAATAGGGATTGCATTGAAGCTGTAGATCACTTTGGGTAGTATAGACATTTTAACAATGTTGATTCTGCCAACCCATGAGTATGGTATGGCTTTCCCCCTGTTTGCAACCTCTGCTATTTCCTTCTTCAGTGTTTCATAGTTCTCCCTATAGAGGTCTTTCACCTCCTTAGTTAAATATGTTCCTAGGTATTTTATTTTCTTTGTTGCTGCTATGAAGGGTATTGAGTCTTTGATTTGGTTCTCAGTTTGACTGTTGTTGGCATATAGGAATCTACTGATTTCTATACATTGATTATGTAACCTGAGACTTTGCTGAATTTATCAATTGCATTAATCTCATGGTAGAATCTCTGGGTTTTCTATATATAAGATCATACCATCAGCAAAAACTGATAGTTTGACTTCTTCTGCCCCCATTTGAATGTCCTTGATTTTCTTCTCTTGTCTGATTTTTCTGGCTAGGACTTCCAACACTAAGTTGAATAGAAGCGGTGATAGAAGGCAACCTTGTCTGGTTCCATTTCTAAGCAGGAATGCTTTCAATTTTTCCCCGTTCAGTATGATGTTGGCTGTGGGTTTGTCCTATATGGCTTGTATCATTTTTAGGTAAGTCCCATCTATGCCTAATTTGTTAAGTGTTCTTATCATAATAGGGTGCTGAATTTTGTCACATGCTTTTTCTGCATCTATTGAGAGGATCATATGTCTTAGTTTTTGTTTCAATTTGTGTGGTGAATTACATTTATAGATTTGTGTATGTTGAACATGAACAGAAACTTTTCAAAAAAGATAGACTAATGGCCAAGAACCATATGAAAAAAATCCTCAACATCTCTAATCATCAGGGAAATGCAAATCAAAACCACAATGAGATATCACTTATCTCCAGTCAGAATGGCCTTATCAAAAAGTCTCAAAACAACAAATGTTGGCAGGGATGCAGAGAGACAGGAACACTCATACACTGCTGATGGAACTACAAACTAGTACAACTTCTGTGGAAAGTGATATGGAGATATCTCAAAGAGCTACAAGTAGAACTACCATTTGATCCAGCAGTTCCATTACTGGACATCTACCCAAAGGAACAGCAGTCAATCTATAAAAAAGACATCTGCACTAGTATGTTTATAGCAGCACAATTCACAATTGCAAAGATATGGGAACAACCCAAGTGCCCATCAATTCATGAGGGGATTAAGAAAATGTGGTATATGTATTCCATGGAGTTCTACTCAGCCACAAAAAACAATGTTGATCTAGCACCTCTTGTATCATCCTGGATAGAGCTGAAGCCTGTTCTACTAAGTGAAGTATCACAAGAATGGAAAAACAAGCACCACATGTACTCACCATCAAATTGGTATTAAGTGACTTAAATGATCAATGCTTAATTGCACATATAGTAGTAACATATATCGAGTGTCGGGCTGGTGGGAGGGGAACGGAGGGGATGAGGGTGGGTATATACGCACCTAATGGGTGCAGCACACACCATCTGGGGGATGGACACGTTTAAGCTATGCCCAGGGTGGGGCCAAGGCAATATATGTAACCTAAATATTTGTACCCCCATAATAAGCTGAAATTTAAAAAAAAAGAAAGAAAAGATTGCAATTTTGTTTCTTCATATACTTGGTAGAACTTCTTGTTAAAATTGGTTGAAGGAGGAGTGTTTTTTTGCTAATATTTGAAAAGTTATTGTTTCCTTAGTGGTTATTCAATTTTTATATATTTTAACTCCAGGTTTATTGAGATTTGCTTTCAAAAAATGTGTCTTTTTATTTAAAAACATAAATTAAATGTCACAACATAATAATCTCTTTTTACTATTTCTAAAGCATTTATAGCAGTGTATTTTCCACCTGTTTCTCATGACTAACTTTGTGGTTTTGCCATCCTTTTATTTTTCTTGATCAGTACCAAAAATTATTGAAAATAAATGAGAGTTTTTTTCTGAAAGAACTAAATTTTGATTTTGTGGGCCCCTCCAGTACACATTTCTCTATGTTTTAATATTTGGTGTTATAGTTAACTTTATCATTATACATTCTTTGGCTTTATTTTGCTGTCATATTCCTAATTTGATGACAGATTTCTAACTAATTTTCACTTTTAAAAAATTCTATTATGTGTTTCTTTTTTATACATGATCACATTATTTATAAATAAGGACAGATTTACTTCTGCCTTTCCATACTCTGTGACTACTACATTTTTCCCCCTTCTTTCTTTTCTTCCTCCACTCCATTTCTCCCTCTCACCTCTCTCCCTCTCCTACCTCCTTCTCTCCCTCCTTCCCCCTCTCTCCTTCTTTCCTTCTTTCTTTCTTTCTTTCTTTCTTTCTTTCTTTCTTTCTTTCTCTCTCTCTTTCTCTT